>ML796370.1:159047-177944 GCA_009831015.1 Picea engelmannii
TGTTAAGCTTTTTCTACCATATTTTAAGGCTAGGATTAGGTAGTTTTCCTTCTAAAATGTCATTTATGTATATCATTATGTTTTTCTTGCAATATAATGCTTTATTTTTTTTTAAACTATATATATATATATATATATATATATACGGCGTTTCCCCCGACGTTTCCATTTTTTGAGGGCCTGTTTCGTATCGTATCTGTTTCGGAAACTTCGTATCATTTCCCCGTTTCGTGCAACTTAGATTTCATCATTAACAGTCATTTGATATTTTTGTAGTTATGTCTGGCATTGTTATGAACATTGACTCAGCAGCAATGCCCAGATGGTATTTTTCACTTGATGAACTTTTAGCTGAACTTCTAGCCAGGATGTCTGAAAATAATTGCCGTGTTTTGTGTTCAGGTAACATCTTAACTATTCCCTGTCCCATTTTATGGTTAGGAAAAGGAAACCTGTAGCCTCTGTTATTTTAGGAAACAGATTTAATTAATTTACATGTTATTGCACCATTAAATATTATCCGAACATGGAAACTGTGGTGATACCGGTTGCCCATCTCCTTTAACCTCATGTAGAGAACTGGAACTCATGCTATCTCATAGAGGTTCTTTCTAGCACGAAGGATGTGAAATGGAAGCATCTTTATTGAGAACTTCCGATCATTATTATATCAGCTTCTCGTTTTGGTGCCATATCGAGCCAGGGGAGTGTAGCCACTAGTCTGTATCTATAGTTGAACAAGTTTGTATTATTTCCACAAACTTGTTTTCTACAACGTTATTTCTACAAACTTGTTTTGTATTATTAGTGGAAAAAAGGTATCAAATATCATCATGCCGAATTTATTTAATCTAGCACACAGTAATTAGGAAATTCAGGTGCGACATGCAAATATTGTAGTCCATATTTACATCCAATAGTTGTCTGATTACAATATGAGATGTAGGGTTCTGAATGTGCAGAATGTTTTTTCTTGGGAGTCTGAAGAGCACACAGTTAGATGCATAGAGCGGCGAGCGATTTAGTGCCTCGTCCAGTTCCTTTTAGTTCCATTTTGTGAGTTTGTTCTTTCTGTTTTTATGGCCTTTGAGGCTGCAATTTTCTCTAGCATTTTTTATGGTCTTCATCTCACTTAACAAAAATGGAGAATTTAATGGTGGAGAAGAGATGAATCAGAATTGAATTGGGACTATGAATGACTTTTATAGTCCTTCACTCTCTCTGTGGAAAGGGTGGTGTAATGTTCCCAAACAGATTTGCTTGGAACATTTTAAGTTTTATGTTTTCTGGTTGTGGTATTTTGTCAAACACTTTGCAGATTTTTGCCTTCTTGAGTTTCACTGGATTTATGGTGATGGTTCTTTGTGTGTTTGCAGCCAGTGATTGATAAAGATATAGCAATGGAATATACTCAACAAGATGCAAGATAAATAGCACAAGAAATAGCCACAAATACCTCAGATCTGATTTATTTTAGATATATAGCTGACCTCATACAAAATGGAGCAGATCTGGAATACATATAAGAGAATAGACTCTAGAGTATATGGCTGATAATGCATCCAAGATACAATAGAGAGATGAAGATATAGGCTTCCAAAAGCCTCTTCAAGCTGGATACAAAAGATCTTCAAGCTCCAAGCTTTTCCCTTGTTGTAGATGATTGTCTTCCCTAGCAAAATGTGCTTTCACTGGCTGTAGCAAGCTAAGATTTCGGCCTCCCTGAAGATGGCCTCCAAACTTTGTAAAAGTACTGCCAAACTGTAGATCGGAGATGAATATAGCATATGGAGAAAGTACAGGGTCAATCTCTCAAATCTAACCCTCCAACAGAAGATACCCCCAATGAGTGATGCGCCCCTCTTCAGAATCATGCCCAAGCCACAAATAAAATCAAGAACAAAAGATAACCCTCCAATGGAAGATGAGAAAGGCTCTCGGTAACCTAGCAATCCCTCTCACGAAGTGACTTGGCTTTGATCTCACTTCTTCTCTTCAAATCGAATGGATCCCCTTCATGCAATGCACCCCTCCTACTAGAATTTCACCCCAATGAGAGCAATGGTGAATATGACATGAAAGAGTTCCACAAAATAGTGAGAAAAGGCGCCCTAGTGATGGCCAACACTCCTGAAGTGAGATCTCTCTCAGATCTAGTGTCTACAACCCTCCACGAACTCCTCTCTCAATAACAATGCACCCTAGCTCTGCAGGAAGACACCAAAACTGTGCCCTGCTTCTTCAATTGCTCATGAAACTGAATAGAACTGATGTAGAATGGTGAGGGTGGGATCTTTCACCACCGAGCTGATCTCTAGGGTTTGTTCAGTCAAAACCTTCAAAACCCCCAAGTATCATGGGCTCTCTAGCAAGAAGCCAAACATCAAAATGATAATTAACATAATGAGAGAATAGAGGCCCCTATCTCTCTTTTATCTCCTCTGTTCACCTTTTCCCTCCAAGTGACTTTTACTTTATTTTTATTATTCTTTAATTAAATCACTTTATTAATTAATTGGCCCTTTTGCCTCTAAAAAGTGATTTATTCGTCCCTATGGCTTCTCCGGCCATTGAAAGTCACTTTTCATCATCTAATCCTGTAGTGCTCTTCCTCTCGATTCCGATGAGCTATTACACTAAGAGGTTTTTCCAAGTATTATGCCCAAAATTACCTTCTTAGTGAAATTAATTAAAATGTAACCCATAATAACTCAAAATTACGGAAATTGTCGGAATGCAACTGAACCAAAGCCACGCTGTGTGGAATGGATCTTGATGATGAAATATGATGAACGATGCAAATCAGGCCCAATAAAACCCCTCAATATTATCTCAACTCGCTGTCACCCCCATCTGGCTTCTCTAGTAAGCATAACACCCTGTAACATAATAATGTCCAAAAATGGGGACATTACAAGTGGGAAGAGTTTCATTACTGTAGTTGATTGGTTGTATGTCTGCTTTTCAACAAGGGTAGTTGATTAATCTTATTCAGATAAAATGCTAACTTGTTTATTCTATGATATTTACATGAATAGCAGACGAGAACTATTGTGCTTAATTTATTAGTTTGCATTACCATATCATTAATGGGGTTTTCTGGATTTATAGGCCTAGTGAATGATTTGTCATAGGCTTCACAATTTCACAGGGGGGATACTCATTCCAGCATTCTAATCTTGTCCTGATCTCAGAATGAACAGCATTCTCATCTTGTTCTGCACATAAAGTGTGTATTGTGTTTATAAGAAGCAAATGCTCATGCTATTCATGAATCTTTTTTTCTATGCTACTGCTACATAAGTTTTAGAAAGTTTCTTGTCGTGGCGGTTTATTCATTGCTGTCAGGATAAAATTATTTGCTATTATTGACGTGTATCTGCATGCCGTGATTCAATAATTTTTTATTTTTTGTCGCCCTTTACGAAACATTTTTTTAATATGCCAATTTGCTCTAGATATAACTGTTTGCTGTTATGGATGTCTATCTATGTCTCATCATTCAATGATTTTTTTTTTGTAGCCCTTTCCAGTGGACTTTGCTCAGGTCTACAACACACCTTGTCGAAGTGGAGGATTTAGTGGAGCAGCAGAGACGAACCAGAATTTTGCTGGGAATACAAACGATTTCTCCAGCCCTTCACTCTATTTACGGAAGGAGTTCCGCTAATCTGTACATTTTCAGTTCGTGTTAAATTTTCTTGTATGTTTATTTCTGAACAAAGGCAGCATTTTCAAGCCTTTGTTGTTGTAATTTTATCCAGCTATAATTATAGCTTGCCTATTCTAGCAATTTGAAGGTGAAAAAAGGCAGGAACTTTTCTGCTTAATTTATCAATTTGAACTAGTATTTACGAAGATTCTTTGGGGTATTTTGGGTTTTGTAGGTTGTATACAATAGGGATTGAAATGCAGTAAACTCTGTATTTGCACAAAGGGTGTACTTAATGCAGCATTGTTCTGAAGTTATGTTCGAGTCTTCGAATAAACTCTGTATTCAGTTATTATAAATGAAAATCTTTATTTCCGAGCATCTTTCTTCATTTCTAACAATTGCTTGTGTTCTTTGGGCTAGGATTAATCTTTTTAGCTGGCCCGCAGACTGTCTTATGACGCTTAATGACAAATGAATGCAGCGCATTTTAATGACAAATGAATGCAGCGCATTTTATATCTTAACACTATTTTTGGATTATACATGTGTTCTTTTTTATCACAACATCATCTCATTTATTTCTTTGATATGCTATGGATTTTGTAACGTGCACTCTTAAAAATTGCGCACTAGTTCTTAAAATGTAACGTGTTTTGTTTTCAAGGAACAATATTTATCCAGTCTTGGCCAGCCTGCCCTTAGATGGAAGCAGTTAGACATTTTCTGGTACTGCCGGTTTGCCAGACGTTGTTGGAGTTGGTTTGAGGATCTTCACATGGAGCTTCTTCAGGCAGGGTTCACTGGCGGGCAGCGTTGTTTGGTGATGGGTGTGCTCTTGTTCGTGCTCCGTTTTATGGGCTTTGGCATTGTTTGAGGAAAGTGATGCTTTTTGTCTTATGGAAATTGTGGTGTAAATATGTTTTTGATCACAAGCCTAGCTCCTTGTCTGCCTTCCGTCGATATGGAAGGATGAGGTTTGTCATCAGTTGATGGCAGGAGTACTCTGCTTATATCTATGCCTTAGTACTTCTTTGGAACAGGTTATGATGATAATTTTATATACCCTTTCAATTTTCAATTTTTTAATTGTAAATATTTTTCTATAAATATAAGAAGTATATTTTTTCAAAAATAAAAGGGAACAATAAGATGTATTTTTCAAAAATAAAAGGGAACAATATTCATTGGCAAAATCAGATTTTACGATAACATTATCTCTGGTTACTTCATTCGAGAGAATTTACAGCAGCAAGTGACATTTTATTTATATTGTTTAATTTGGTTGGTGTTATGCATGGTTGGATTACGGTGTAAATAGTAGTTAGGCATTTTATATTGTTAATTCGGTTGGTGTTATGCATGGTTGGATTACGGTGTAAATATTAGTTAGGTGTAAATAGTAGTTAAACTGTTACATGGAGAGAGCGAGTATATCTTTTTTGTCAGTTAAATTGAGAGTGAATCATTTAGATGTGCTTTTACATCATTTAGATGTGCTTTCACTTGCATACATCATTTAGATGTGCTTTTACATCATTTAAATGTAAAATTTCAGACCCCAACCCAGTATCAGTCTCGTTGATTTTTCAGCCAATGTTTAATGTCCAAACCCATAATTTTAATAGCCAATTAAACACAACAAAAAATAACTTTCAGAACTGAAACATGAGGATTTTGAACATCGTTTATAACGCAGAAATAAAATATCAACAACACAAACTCAGAAAAATTTAACACAGTGATTTTTGGTCTAACAACGACCTTGGAAAAACCCACAAGGGAAAAACCAGTGAGAGAGGGCTTTTTATTATTTGTGAGCTTCAGAGAAATTTCATCTACAACAGTCTAATCTTCAACAAAAATTACAAACTTATCTTAGAAAAATTTTGTGCTTATCTCTATTAGAAAGTTCCAGAATGCAGCACCTTGAAATCTGAACCAAAAATCCATACTGTGTACCACTGTCCCAGCATTAAATGTTGTATGGGCTGCTCCTTGAAAACTGTGCCAGAAATCCATACGACTGTACGACTGCTACAACATTAAATGATGTACAAAACTCCTCGAAATCTGTGCCTCCTGTTTTTGGGTTTGTTGTACTTTTTCTGTGCAATAAATGCACCTCGAAATTTGTGCCACTCATTGAAATGCATGTTGTACCTTGCTGTACGGACTGCTTTTCTTCTGCTGTTGTACGAACTATCAAATCCGTAACGTACGACCTCCACAAGACTGTTGTTCCTCCTTCCTCGAAAACTGTGCCCAAAAACTAGCAGTACGGACTCCAAGAAATCCGTACAATACGACCCTCTTACTCAACAACACCTTCCTTGATTTTTGTGCTAGTTGGTTGCCTTGGGAATCGTGCTCTTACTCCTGCAACTTCTCCTTCCTCAAGCTTTACCTCTCTCTTGCTTTCTTTCTCTCCAAACAATGAATGAACAACAACCCTAGCTAGGGTGTGCCCTCCTACCCTAATCAACCTCATGGTGGTAGGTGAGGAGTTTCACATCCAACAGTTGAGATTGGATTATATGGGTGGTTGAGATTGAGCATCTCTTCACTCACCCCCTCACTAAAGTCACAAAGTCACTTTTTAATTTGTATCTCACAAATTAAATGACTAGGGTCCACATTACGCACTTTCTCACCCCTTGGGCGCCTAAGTGATGAGAAACACTTGCCTAGGTACTATTTAATTAAAATTTTAACACTCCCACTTATCAAGGAAAGTGTTACTCACCACTCCAAGTTTGTCCTTGAAAAATACAAACTTGCCTCTGCCCAATGCTTTGGTGAGTATGTCTGCAACCTGCTTCTTTGTAGATATGTATTGTAGCTCCACAACTCCTCTCTGAACATAGTCACAGATGAAGTGATAACGAATCTCGATATGCTTAAACCTGTCATGAAAAACTTGATTCTCCGAGAGTTTAATGCAACTCTGATTATCACAGTAAATCACGATAAGCCTCAACTGCACACCGAACAATCCCACCAGCGACTTGCGAAGCCAAAGGGCCTCACAACTGGCCTGACTAGCCGCCATATACTCAGCCTCTGCAGAATTCAAAGCCACTGACTTTTGCTTCCGACTGAACCAATACACAACTGTTGAGTCCAATCCGAAACAACACCCTGAAGTACTCTTCCTGTCACTGACACATCCTGCCCAATCTGAATCTGTATAGCCAACTAGACGAACTCCATCTCCTCTCTAATAGTCCGGACCATAATCTACCATACTAAAAAGATACATAAGCACATGTTTTGCTGCCACCCAATGCACTCTCTTAGGCTCCACCATGAACCGACTGAGAGTGTTGACAACAAAACAAATATTTGGCATGGTATTGACCAAATACATCAATAACTCGATCAACTGATGATACAAGGTGGAATCCACCAACTGTGACTCAGAAGCATGAAACTTCTTCCAATTGGTAATCATAGGAGTGGTCATGGGCCTACAATCTTCCATCTGAAATCTGCTCAAAATGTCACACACATACTTCCCCTGTCCCAGGAAGATGTGTCCAGGCTCCTGCCAAACCTCCAATCCCAAAAAGTAATGCATCAGTCTGATATTTGTCATCTCGAACTCTGAAGCAAGGCTCTCCTTGTAGTTGTTGATGAATCTCTTTGCCCCTGTAATGAAAAGATCATCCACATATAGCAAGAGAATGAGAGGATCCTCTCCAACCACAATGTAGTATAGGTTGGGATCCGCCTCACTCTTCTCAAAGCCCAACTGCTGCAAATAGGCATCAATCCTCAAATGCCAAGCTTTGAGAGCTTGTTTCAACCCATACAATGTCTTCTTCAGTCTACACACATAAGATTCTCTACCATGCACCTCAAAGCCCAATGGCTGCTCAATATATACCTCCTCCTGTATAAGACCATTCAGAAATGTGGTCTTCACATCCATTTGGTGGATCTTCCAACCCATCTCTGTTGTAATGGAAATCACTGACCTGATCGAAGTATATCTACCAATCGACATAAAGGTCTCATCATAGTCGACTCCCTCAACCTGTGAAAACCCCCGAGCCACAAAGTGAGCTTTGTACTTCTCAATGCCGCCATCTGCATCATGCTTTAGTTTATAGAGCCACCTGGAAGTCTCTACTAGCTTCCCCTAGGGTCTAGGAACAACTTCCCAGACATTGTTCTTCATGATGGAATTGTACTCTTCCATCATGGCATCTCTCCAAACCTGTTTAACATAAGCCTCCTCGAAAGTGGAAGGCTCAGACTCTCAAATACTGCTCACCATCGCGATGTAGCTGGAAAACCTCTCGGGAGGTTTACTCTCCCTCACTGCCTGTCTGAGATTCCCCACTGAACCATGTGCCTCCCTCAAAGTGTCTTGAAGCCACTTGGGCTTCCTCCTCTCTTAAGTAGTGTCTCGTGGAGGGGACTCTCCCTGCTCAACCCCATCTCCTGAAGACAGTGATCCTGAAGTAGACTCTGGAGTACTCAATCCTGAAACTTGTGGACTAGTAGCCTGCAAACCTGAACCCTGTGGCCCTGTCACCTGTGAACCTGTCGTCACCGAAACTGGTGGCCCCGAACTTTGTGTCACTGTAGTCTGTTGTGGACTCACCTGAATCTGAGGTGAAGACTGCTCACCCCTCTATGTCCCTCTAGACTTCCTAAAGGCTTCGTCCTCCTCAAATCTGACATCCCTCCTTAAGACAACCTTCCTCAAGGAAGGAAGGTATATACGGAAAGCCTTTGAAGTCTCACTGTACCCAACAAAGATCCCTCTTTCTGCCGTGGGCTCTAGCTTTGTCCTCTTCTCAGAAGGGACATGTGAATAAGTGATCCACCCAAAAATCCGAAAGTGCCCCACCTCAGGGTTCTTCCTAGAAAAAGCCTCCTCAGGAGTCATGCTCCCCATAGCCTTGTGAGGACTCTTGTTATGCAGATAAACTACAGTGTAGCATGCCTCAACCCATAGAAATAGTGGCAGCCCTTGATCATGTAGCATGGCTTTCCCAGCCCCAACAATGGCCCTGTTCTTCCTCTCTGCAACCCCATTCTGTTGTGGGTTGTAAGGAATAGTCAACTCTCTTTGGATGCCCTCTCCTGCATAGAAGTCGATGAACTCCTTGGAGGTATACTCACCCCCATTGTCCGTCCTCAAAACTCTGATTTTCTTCCCTGTCTGGTTCTCCACAAGAGCTTTGAACTCTTGGAACCGACTGAAAACTTGTCCTTTGGTCTTCATGAAGAAAATCCAAGACTTCCGTGAGAAGTCATCAATGAATACAACATAGTATAGAAAACCAATCAATGATGTTGAAGACATCGGGCCACATACATCTGAATGAATAGGATCAAGAATCCCTGCTGCTCTACTGTCACTGCTCGGAAAAGCAGTCTTGGTGTACTTTCCCAAAGCACACCCCTTGCACAACTCATGGTGCTCTGAACTAAAATCTGGAACTCTTGTCACCATCTCCCTCATAACTCTCGAAGCCCCATGGTGCAAATGTGTCATCCTCCTGTGCCATAGCTCACATAGGTCACTGCTACTGGTAGTATGAATCAATGCTCTCGCTGGTTGGAACATAAGCTTGTACAACTTCTCATGTCTAGACCCAATCACTTTGGCTGAAGTGATGCTAGACCCCTTGGGGAAAAGGAGCACCTGCCCATCACGGAACAAGACCTCATAGTCCCTCTCCTCAACCCCAGAACATATAGAACCTCTGTCAACAACATGGGAGGCAAAGACTCCCTCTGAAATGATACAGTCTCGCGACCAACTCCCTTGACCACCCGGTCATCTCCAAGCACTACCTCAACATCTCCAATCTGTGTAAGGTCTGTCAAGTGTTCACGAACCCCTGTCATATGGCGAGAGACACCATTGTTAATATACCACATATCTGAATGAGTGGTCCTCATGGATAGACACACAACCAAGGAAAACTCCTTGTCAAACGTGGTGGAAAACTCTTCCATCGTTGTTGAAGCTGTTGTTTGTTTCTTCTTCTTGTTAGGACACTGAATTGCATAGTGCCCAAACTTGTGGCATGCAAAACACTTGACTTTGCTCATGTCTTTCTTCCCTTCACCCTTGGGCTTGTTTCCTCCCTTTGGACCCTTTTTGAACGTCTTCTTGTTGTTGGCAGCAAGAGTCACATTCTCCTCCTCATGACCTGTAGATGAACTTCCATGTACATAGCCTCTCTGGGTCTCCTCCTGAACAAAGTCATCCCAAAGACGTTCAAAGTTTGGAAGCTTCTCCCTAGCAACAATGCCCTCTACAAAAAAAACCCATTGTTAGGAAACACCATTCAATGTTGTCCTCACAAGCCCACTGTCAACTATGGCCTCCCCCATAGCTCCAAGATAATCTCTCAACTGTGTCAATCTAGTAAGGTATGTGACCACATTTTCAACCTTGGTCATTTTTATGCTATTTAGTTTTACTCTCAAAACCATCTTTCGGTTTTCATTTGTACTCTGGTACAATTTAGTCAAATACTCCCACATCTCATAGGCATTTGCTTTCCCCGTCAAGTAAGGAATCAAATGGTCCTTGATGGCATCAAGAATAATCCTCTTAGCCTCAATACTCTTCTTAGTGTAAGCTACAAGAAGAGTAGCATCAGTAGGTACCATCACATGATGAGTTGTGGTATTTTCCACAATGTCCCACAACTAATTCTCTTGCAATAGCAAGATCATCCTCTCCTTCCAAGCACCAAAGTTTGTTGTCCCATCATGTATGTCCTCAACTCTCAAACCTGTAGCTATTGACCCCTTTCTGCTGAAAATGAAAAATTCAAAATTATGCCCTGTGAAGTGATTGTTGTCCCAACTTTCTGACTTTCTGAAATATCTTTGTTTCTCTTAACTCAGCTCTGATACCATGTAAAATTTCAGAGCCCAACCTAGTTTCAGTCTCGCTGATTTTTTAGCCAATGTTTAATGCCCAAACCCATGATTTTAATAGCCAATTAAACACAACAGAAAATCATTTTCAGAAATGAAACATGAGGATTTTGAACATCATTTATAATGCAGAAATAAAATATCAACAACACATAAACTCAGAAAAATTTAACACGGTGATTTTTGGTCTAACAACGACCCTAGAAAAACCCACAAGGGGAAAACCAATGAGAGAGGGCTTTTTATTATTTGTGAGCTTCAGAGAAATTTCATCTACAACAGTGTAATCTTCAGCAAAAATTACAAACTTATCTTAGAAATTTCATCTACAACAGTGTAATCTTCAACAATGTTTAATGCCCAAACCCATGATTTTAATAGCCAATTAAACACAACAGAAAATAATTTTCAGAAATGAAACATGAGGATTTTGAACATCATTTATAATGAAAAAATAAAATATCAACAACACATAAACTCAGAAAAATTTAACACAGTGATTTTTGGTCTAACAATGACCCTAGAAAAACCCACAAGGGGAAAACCAATGAGAGGGCTTTTTATTATTTGTGAGCTTCAGAGAAATTTCATCTACAACAGTGTAATCTTCAGCAAAAATTACAAACTTATCTTAGAAAATTTTGGTGCTTATCTCCTTCAGAAAGTTTCAAAATGCAGCTCCTCGAAATCCGAACCAAAAATCCGTACTATGTATGGTTGTCCCAACATTAAATGTTGTACGGACTGCTCCTTGAAAACTGTACCAAAAATTTGTACAACTGTACGACTGCTACAACATTAAATGTTGTATGGAACTCCTCGAAATCTGTGCCTCCTTTTTTTGGGTTTGTTGTACCTTTTTTGTGCAATAAATGCACCTCAAAATTCATGCCACTCCTTGAAATGCGTGTTGTACCTTGTTGTACAGACTGCTCTTCTTCTGCTGCTGTACGAACTGTCAAATCTGTACCGTATGGCCTCCACAAGACAGTTGTTCCTCCTTCCTAGAAAATTGTGCCCAAAAACCAACAGTATGGACAACAAGAAATTTGTATAGTACGACCCTCTTACTTAGCAGTACCTTCCTCGTTTTTTGTGCTAGTTGGTTGCCTTGGGAATCGTGCCCTTACTCCTGCAACTTCTTCTTCCTCCTCAAGCTCGACCTCTCTCTTGCTCTCTTGCTCTCCAAAAGATGAATGAACAACAACCCTAGCTAGGTTGCGCCCTCTTACCCTAATCAACCTCATGGTAGGTGAGGAGTTTCACATCCAACGGTTGAGATTGGATTAGATGGGTGGTTGAGATTGAGTGTCTCTTCACTCACCCCCTCACTAAAGTCATAAAGTCACCTTTTAATTTGTATCTCACAAATTAAATAACTAGGGTCCACATTAGGCACTTTCTCACCCCTTAGGCTCCTAGGTGATGAGAAACACTTGCTTGGGTACTATTTAATTAAAATTTTAACATTAAATAAAGTCATTCAAGCATACATTATTTAGATGTGCTTTCACTTGCATACATAATTTAAACAGAGTCATTCAACTATGAATCCAGGTTGCTTGTGTAATAACAACATATAATCAATATTAGAATTTTTATGGATTGAACTGTGTAATAGGTTTCGAAACGTCCAATGTTTCGAGTGGACACTCCACCCATCATCGGGGACAAAAAAGCCCTTGTAATGATGGGTGGAGTGTCCACTCGAAACGTTGGACGTTTCGAAATCTATTTCACAATGTAATCCAAAAAAATTCTAACATTATATGACTAAGTGTGGAAACTTACATACTCAAACATATAATCAATCCAAATCAGAATCCCAATTGCTTGTCTTTACTCTTAGCAAGCTACAATATGGATTTTGAGACATTTTAAAACACAAGCATGTGCCATTTATTTCACATTGCATTTTATATAGCTTTTATTTGGGAAGTGCTTAATACCAACCTCATGTATGTTAAATTATATAGATGATTACGAACACCGGATTTGATCAAAATGGAAGGTATGGAAATATATATATATATATATATATATATATATTCTCCCCTTTGATGATTGAGAACACTGGATGTAATCAAAATAGAAGAGTATATATCCTTACCTTTGATGTGTATGGTTAACATTTTAATGATGCGTAGTTTGATGGATCATTTTGTTCACTTGCTCATGTATTTGAGTATTTTTTACAGCTCATTTTTCAATGGTTTTCATGAAAATCACTCGCTTTGGCTAGGCTAATTGTTTTCATGATACGCATGTGTTGAATCTCATATTCCGATGGAGTTATCCTTCTTGGGATGGGTAGATGAATTGAATAATATGGTATTTTTTTCGGACTAATTTTGATTTTTAGATTAATTTGTTTGATAATATTGGGGATGAATTGAATAATATGGTATTTTTTTTCAACTAATTTTGATTTTTAGATTAATGTGTTTGATAATATTAGGAAAAGATAATTGTTAGTTTTTGGAGTTGCTCCAATAGTGTTTTCACCTTGTTAGAAGAACTTTATGTGTCCTTGTCACTTGACGATGCTTCATAGACATATGGATGGCTTAGTTTGGGTGGATGTTGAGTTTAGTTAGAACATTGACATGTCACCTTTACTGAGGAGGTTGTTACCTTGATCAATGTGATGATGAACCCATTGGGTGCACACTATAGGGGAGCTGATTGCTTGATTAGGGGAGGTACCTAGTTTGGAGGAGCACTAGGAGTTTGAAAAAGTATAGCCCTTGGAGCTTGGGCTAAGGTGATATATACCTTAGGGGTTAAACACTTGACTTCAGAACGCTTGGGTTGAGGTGCATACTTCATGGAGGTTGGTGATGGACCTTGATACATGTTGAGGAGTATTGGAGCTTTGTGAGTACTTTGACACATATGAGAGTAGCGTTGGACACATGAGAGGGCATGTGGCACATAGTTAGAGGAGGAGCGCTTTGCATGATGACTCAGATAACAAACAACTTGTTGGAAAGCGCATCATCTTGGAAGAGGGGTGTTGAGCCCAAGGAGGATTATGCTTGGAGAATGTTTCACTTTGGAGTTGGATAAACTCTAGGTTGACACATCTTGTATTGTATAGCGCTCCATGTGTGGTTGACTTATTGGTTACTTGTATATGTAAGGGAGGAGGGAGCTCTTGTATTTATTATCACCATTGTACTCTTCTTTGTATTTGTCTTGGAGACATTAATGCTCATTAGGAAATGTATATGGAATCTTTCAGATGTACCACATCCATATGTATAATTTCGACATTTCAAACAAAATTAGTGTGGTCCATCATTCAGAATGATAAGTGATTTTTGAAGAGAAAATACAAAGTTAAAAATTATATTAATATGAAATTAACTAATACACCAATTTTTATAATTAAGGTTGGCCTAAATTTTATTCTATATTTTAATTTTAATTTTAATACAAAGTGTTAATGATAGCTATAATTTCAATTTAGCTTTAAATCTAGTTGAATCAAGATTAATTATAACTTTAATGTCAATTTTATCTTTAATCTTAGTATTATCAATATTGATTTTAATTTTAATTTTTTTTTCTCTAATCTTAGTTTTAGTAATATTAATTATTATTATTATTTTGTTTGGCAATCCTGAACCTTATGACTGGCGAGGCACTACCTGTGGCTGAGATGCCACGACCCAGGGGCATCTAAGCCGTCAAAGTCACCTGGGGGTCGCACTCTGCTTGGACCGCACCAACCCTTAACATCGCTGGATTTGAGGTGTCCCCAGGGGTTTCGAACCAGTGATTTTCACTTATGGAGTGCCTTAACAACACACTCCCTCATGGAGTGCTCTAGACCTCGGGGAATTAGTAATATTAATTATAATTTAAAATTTAAAAATAAAATAAAGTATTAATTTTAATATTAGCTTTAATAATAATTTTAAATTTAAGTGAAAAATTGAGTAAAATTTAAAATAAGATTTTTTGTTTTTGTTTTGTTTGCTAGTTTGTTTGTGCCCTGCGGGAGTAGCCTATGGCTGAGAAACCACAACTCGGGGGCATCTAAGCCGTCAAAATCACCCGGGGATCGCACCCGGCCTGAGCCACACCAACCCTTGACATGGCTGGATTTTTTGTCCCTGTAGGTTTCAAATCGGTGACTTAACATCATAGAGTGCCTTAACAACACACTCCCTCACTGACTGTCCTACACCTTGGGGACTCAAAATAAGATTTAATTTAAAGTTAAAACATAAAATTAATTAAAGTTTAAATTAAATTAAAAGTAGATTTTTAATGAAAGTTAAGAATATATTTAAATAAGAATTGATGATGATGATGGTTATTAATGTTCATTGAGACCAACTTTGATCTATTGGACCTTAAAAAAAAAGTAAGATGAAGCAAAATCGCTAGCTCATTATTTGTCAAATACAAGTACATATGTCCACAAAATTTCTTTGTGATATTTCTTACAGGAGTAAATGATGACAAATTGCTTACATAATAAAATATTGAAGTAGTTCATGGTTAAACTGGATTACATGCCTGACTTCTTGTCACCATTGGCTATGCTACTAAATGAGGGTTTTTCTTTACCGTGATGTATCCAATACAAAAAAAATGAAAAGATTCGCTATGATACCAATATGTGACGTACCCACTCTCGGGTATCTCAAGAATTCACCTTCTTGATGGATTTTCAATTTATGATACCAATTAATTAATAAATAATCATGAAACCAACACATGCAACAATCAAGAAACATGCTAAACCATAAAAGAAATGAATAACATGCCATGCACAACATTAACAACAAACATGCACGATATAAACACATATAAGAGATAATTAATACATAATGGAATATATAAATTACACAAAAAACACATAGAACACTTATCTTTAAACAATAGCTTCGCCAACTGGCTGTAGACGTTAGATGTTCCCCCAAACCATAAACACTGTTGTTCTGGCTCTCAACAACAGGTCACCCCCGAGCCGATGCTATGAATCCACAAGGACGGGTCTTAGGCCAAGTCTAACACACACAACAATCCTAGTTTACCAACTCTCTTCCTCTTTAGCCTGCACAATCCAAAGAAATGAATCCCTTTCTCTGCAATCCAGTCCCTCAAGTTGTTCCACTTCTTTTCTAGGGCTCCAGTGTTACTAGTCAAGAAATATCAATGCTGGAAACTCCAAGGATTCTTAGCTGTAAATAGTTCTATCACAACTACCTTCATTATCATGCACGCATGCATCCATTCCTTTCTGGAATAATCAACAGTTACTTATAACCAACAAACAATTACTCTTTTCCCTTAACAATTCATTTTCCATGCCCCAAAACCCAGAACTAGAGAGAGCAAGAACGAACGAGTAACAATGAATGACGAACCAAATGAGAGAGTAATAATGGAGTAACCCCCAAACAACCCAAAAGCGGGGTTTATATAATTACATGCAAATAAACAACACACAACCTTCCCCTAGAGGCTCACGTAATCACTTTTCCCAACTAAAACCAAGATGGGTGAATAAAATATAATAAGAGACTTAGCCCCTTTAGCCCCCCTCTCTTGTGGAATCATAGCCCCCTAACTTTGTCCTTGTCTGTCTTGCAACCAATGATGCATTTTATTATTAATACTCAAAGCATTACATTTCTAGGCCCTACGACCTTTCAACTTTATAGGCACTCTGACATTTAATCAAATAAACAAAAGTACATTATTAATTCGAGGACTCAAAACCAGGGTATTACGTTTCCCTCCCCCTTATTTTGGCACTATCCTTAGTGCATATACAAAATAGAGAAATCAAAATTCCAAAAGTCTTCAAAAAGTCACGGGTACTATGCCCACATGGCATCCCCATGCTCTCCAGTAGCATCTTCAGGACTGTAGCACCACTGAACCTTTACCAATCCTATGGCTCGATTCCAGAGCACTTTGACCTTCCTGTCCAATATGTGCATTGGTTGGACCTGAAAGTCTCCTTCTAGTTCCACCTTAATCAAATTCCAATCAATAACATGGTTATGATCATGCACATACGTTTTTAGCAAAGAGACATGAAATACATTATGCACATCCATGGAAGCATGCAATTGACCCTATTATGTCCAATATCTCGAATGGACCACATAATCTGGTTGCTAGCTTTGTACAACTCTTCTTGGGCTTCACTTTCAAAAACACACGCTCTCCCACTTTAAATTCTCTAGTTGTCATGTTGTTATCTGCATATCTATGTCTCTTATGCTACTTTCAAATTCTACTTAATTTTAACCATCTGGTCTTCCATATCCTTGAGCAATTATGGCCCAAGTACTACTTTGTTTGCTGGGTTGCCCTAACTCACTGGAGTATTGCATTTTCTACCATACAAAGCTTCAAATGGGCTCATCAATGAGCTTGATACCCATTATTGTAGGCAAACTCAACCAAATGTAAGTAATCTTCCCACTCATATGACTTATCCTTTCAATAGAAACAATTCTAACACATATAATCAAGATCAACCTACTAAGAATGAATCCAAGAAGGAAGACTCTTTGGGAAAAAGGGGAAAACCACCAATCAAATGTTGGGGATATAAAAAAGATCACATGTACAAGGATTGCCCTCACATAGAAGACAAAATGAGGACACTACACAACATCCAAGAGGCTACACCAGTAGAAGACATGGACATAAGGCCTTGTTTGAAATCTGATGGTTATGGTGTTGTGACATATGTTGTTTTAATGTGATGTTGTGTGCCTTCATATGCATGATCTATGCGGATTAAGATATTGTTTGATAGAATAAACCCTAATTTTCCTAAGCTTCCCTGTTTTGAGAGTGATAACCATATTGGCTAGAGTATAAATTTGATGTTTATGCTCTCTTAAGACCTGGTAGAACATGACTTTTTGGAGATTGTAGACCTCCTTTTAAGCAGGAATGATTTTAGGGGCTAAATTTGGCTCATGGGCTAAATTTTCATGGTATTTCCAAAAAACAAATCGTCATTCTAAAAATGATTCGCCCAATTTCTATAGGATATAATTATTTTACCTTAAAAATCACCAAAATTTTATACAAACTATATAAATTCTTAGAAATTTGAATATTTTTATAAAAATATCGCGAAACATTTTTTAGTTGGCATATGAAGGAATAGTAAGATTCACCAAGGTTTCAGATAAAATATGAGAAAACAACACACGGTGAGGCTATGCTCACTTCTCTGTTGTTTAATGAAGACTGATTACATTCTTAAATAGGAAAAGACTCTACTTAGTCGATTACATGCAAACCACAGATAACTAGACTCTACAGACAATGAACTACGAACTGACTCTTAGAACTGACGCTTACAACTCACTCTTACTCCATTATTTCCAAGTCTCCCCCTTAATGGAGAATGGATTGACTTCTACACCTAACATCTTCCTAAACAACTCAAACTTAATCTTTCCAATAGGCTTAGTGAAAATATCAACAACATTTTCACTAGTATTACAATACATAAAAGCTATTTCATTTGACTACAACTTTTTTCTGATAAAATGAAACTGAGCATCAACATGCTTTGTCCTTGTATGAAAAATCAGATTCTTCGCAAGATTGATTGAACTTTGATTATCACATTTGATCATCGTAGGTTCCTTTCGTTCTTCTCCAACATCTTGAAGAAGTCTTCTCAACCAAACAACTTCACAAGTTGTTGCACACAAGGATTTATATTCCGCTTCAGTAGAAGACAAAGATACAATAGGCTACTTTTCACTGCTCCATGAAACAACCCCGGATCCAATGCCAAACACATATCCAGTGGTTGATCTTCGATCATCCGGATTGCCAACCCAGTTAGAATCTGAGTAACTTGTCAACTCAACATCAGATGGATCAATATATTTAATACCATAATCAAGTGTTCCTTTTAGATACCTGAGTATCGCCTTTGTTGCATTCCAATGGCTTTCTAGAGGTTTCGCCATAAACTGACTTAACACACTCACATAGTATGCAATATTAGGTCTGGTTGTGGTGAGATAATTCAAACTACCCACCATCATCACAAGAAAGTTTCACATTCTGTTGCATGGGAACAATAGAAGACTTACACTGATCCATTTTAAATCTCTTAAGTACTTCTCTGACATACTTACTCTAACAAACAAAAGTTTGGCCTGCATTTCTCCAAACTTCAAGACCTAGGCAGTAACGTAACTCACCGAGATCTTTCATTTCAAATTTTTTTGACAACTGCACCTTCATTTCATCAATTGATTTTTTTGCATTTCCTGTAATTATCAAATCATTAACATATAAGGAAATCAATACTATATACCCCT
>ML796370.1:181343-216122 GCA_009831015.1 Picea engelmannii
GATTTGTGTTGCTAGTTTCATACAATGCTTTAAGCGTTGTCCACGTTGCAGTAGAAGTTGTAGCTTCTCTGATATGTGGAATCATGCTATCTTTAACTGACATGTGCAACAACACTTTTGCCTTATTTTTGTGCTTCTCCCAATCTTGGATCTGTGCTGCAGCCGCACCTGCAACCGCATCAGGTTTCACTTCAGTTCCCTTCACAATGTTCCAGACACCATAGCTTTCCATGAGCGTCTGCATCTTGAATTTCCAGTTAATGAAATTCGATCCATCTAACTTGTTGGCTTCATTGAGATAGGTCTCCGCCAGTGGATTCGCCATCGCTGCAAGATATTTTCTGCAAGTGAAACACCAAGGATATGCAACTTTCCGTCGAGTTTTCTCCTGTGCTGAGCAGTCCGTTGTTATGCCTTCACATCCACTGATCCAACTCTACCTCTGTTCTCAGCTTAAATAATGCATGCATCCACCTTTAAATCATAACACCACCTCACATACATATATCAACCTTTAAATCATGCATGCACCTTAATATCCAAAATATCCACTTTTTAAAGAAAAAACTTAACACCACTTTATATATTAAAAAATAAGATAAATTTCACATGCATCCACTTTAAATACACATCTACTTTCAATAAATTTATACCTCACTATTTATGATCCTCCATCATTTCATAACTCCACTCCACCTCACGATTTATAAACCTATCTTTAATTTGTATAAGGAAATGTGCCATTCATTAATCCCTTAAAAAAAAATGTGCACAAATAAATCGTGAATGGAGAGGATCCTCTTTTGTTTCAACGCTTCAAACAAAAAAAAACTTACGCTTCCACACGATCTGCTTCCTCACTTTTCAAATCGTGAATGGATCGACCCTCTATCCAAGATACCAACTCCATTTTCTTTGTGTGGAAAGTTCGAGTAGTGTGCCGCCGCACCCTACCAGAGGAGGGATCTGCGGACCTCCAAAAATTTACACACCTCACTTCTACGGCTCCTCCAACCCGTTCTGATACCAAGATAAAATATGAGAAAACAACACACGGTGAGGCTATGCTCACTTCTCTATTGTTCAATGAAGACTGATTACATTCTTAAATAGGAAAATACTCTACTTAGTCGATTACATGCAAACCACATACAACTAGACTCTATAGACAGTGAACTACGAACTGACTCTCAGAACTGATGCTTACAACTCACTCTTACTCCATTCTTTCCAAGTGTTTCTACATTTTAAAATAAATTTCCATCCTTAAAATCATCCCTGCTTTTAAGTATGAGCTAGAATAGATGCAAGTTTTCTATCAGACGAGGTTGATTTTGAGGGCATCAAATTTATGATTACGCTTGAGTCATTATGACAATCAAAGTCTTTATTCTGGATTCAATTGCTATGAAAAGGTGTTGGAGAATGACATAAGTCTCAACTTGATTATTTGTGGATTGTCCTAAACCCCAGGCGAAGGTTGTTTCAAGTTTTCTTTCAGGATCTAGGATGATCCCCCCTCACCTGCCACCCCTAAACCTAGGATCATAGTTAGTATGCCCATGAGGAGTAATAATAGGAGCCTTATAATCTTGTTGCAAACCTCTCTGTGATTGTCAAAATTCAACAGTACACAACATTAATTTTTCATCGATCTATAACTCTAATCAAATTTTCAATGATTTAAATTAATTTAGAATTGAAAAAAAAACCAACATGTTTCCACCATATATAAAACTTGGCTCATGCTAAACTATAATTATACCCACTTTTATAAAATTCTTATCAAAATTTTCAATCTTTTACTAAGTATAATCACTCATTATCAATGGATCATTATATCAATATCTTAATACGAGACATCAGTTTTTTGAGTGGAAGCCCCATTAATATATTAGTCACAATGTATTGGGACTTACATATTTTATCTCGGAACATAGTAAAGTAGAAAAAGAGAAAAAGGAATTACAAAATCCACAAGGATATGCCAACTATAATAACGACTCGTAATGCATTATATTGGTAGATAAGAATCCCAGGTCAGAAAAGGTCCCACCAGACATGACAGCAAAAGGGTGAGGATGCCAGCAGGTCGGAAATGGAATGGAAGGCCAGCTTTAACAGAAATGAAAAATAATGGTACATTTGTAGCGGGCTGATATTTATACACGAGGGAGGGTTCACGTACTCAGAAAAAGAGAGATCCTACCAACGAAAATGGAATCTCTAACAGCTCTTTTAGGTAGACTAGAGACTGCAGTTTCCACATTGGAGAACAAATTGGGGTCAGTTCCTAGCAACTTCTCTCCCTCGTTTTCTTCTTCTGCACAGTTGAGTCGTCCGTCATTTGATGATTCAAAAATATTGGAATATGATGCATTGGTTCAGACATCATTTGGGCGAGTGTTGGCCGCAGCAGAGAGGATTGGGGATCAAGTTCTTGCACTCACCAATCTGCTCAAAGAGGCCCTGGCCGTAGAAAAGAGAGTTATGCTTCACTTCACCCAATGCAAGGTTTGTTTGAATCCGTTCTTTGCAGGTCGAGTCTAATTGAATAGTGTTTTCATTTTATTGCCTAATAATTGAATTGGTTGCATGATTGGGAAACATCAAGAACACCCACACGAGTTTCATTTGCTCGTTTGCAAAATAATGAATTTACTTGAATACCCAGGTGGTTTGTTGGGATTAAACGAATCTGCAAAGGTAAGCTTTAAACAAGAAGAAGACCAACTTTTTAAAATTTTGGGTTTTCTTCACATGCAAGACTCGTTGTTTTCGACAAATTTTAGATATAATGTGTACGGATCTTGGGTCGATGGCAAATAGGGCTGTTTCATGCATCCACCAAGTTTCAAATCTTCCGAAGTAATGTTTTGTTCGGCCGTGTGTCTGTGCAAGTGGATAAGGCCAGGTGCAAACCTAGAGTGTGTTTGGCCTACTAGATTCCCTCAGTTGTGACTTTTTAGCCCATCTTTTAAAGGTTGTAACTTTACTATATTCTATTCTAATATTCCGTATTAGAAAAAGTAACATTTGTTGCAAAAGTCATCTCAAACATTTCAAAAGAAAAAAATACATGGGAAAAAATTCCAATACTCTTTTCAAATTTGAACTTTTTTTTTTAAAATTTTAAACTGCAACTGGTAGATTTATATTATAAAAAGACTGCGGCCAAGCTCGCAGTGTGGTGTACAATCCAAAAAAAATTTCCGATCTTTTGAATACAGCTAAAAAATAGAGGCTATCCAGCAAGGCATATAAGGCTGAATTTTCTTACAAAACATCATGAGCCTGTCAAACTGATAAGTGTACAGTATATAGTAGATGCCTAACAGTTTAACAACTTTAAATAACACAACCGACAAAAACTAAGATAGTAAACTACTAAAAACTTCATCCTAAGGTACTTCTTTTGCTGGAGCTGCATTCATGTTGGCTTGCCGAACTGATACTTTCCCTCTAAGGATTCAATGCTCTGTGGTCGAGGAAGAGGCAAGAATACCAGATCCAATCTTCTGCTGATTGACAAGGTAAACAACTGTTTGCTGTAACTTAGCCAGCTTGGCTTCAAGGGCCGAGGTACGTTTTTCTGAGATAACAGAATCCCCTTTAAAACCTCCACAAGAGGACTTGAAATTGAGCCTTGTTCTCCCAATTTGCCTTGCATAGCTTCAATTAAACAGTCGTGTCTCAAGAGACTCAGCATGTTGCTTAAGAACCTTTCAAGTTTCTTTGAGCTTTGTGTAATCCATAGCCCTTGGAAGACAAAGCCAGGAACAGGGAACGAGGGCCACTACAAACAAGTGCAAGAGTTGAGCAAGTCGAGGGAGGCTGACAGGCCCACCCCCCAACCATAGATCATAAAAACTACACGGACCCAAGAATAACCAGACTAAGACCCTCAAGGAATACACAGAACTAAAACTTGGGAAGAAAAGTCAAGAACAAGTCACAGAGCCAAGAGTTGAACCTGTTACCTGGCAGAAGAAATGAAGGAGCTATCGGCCGAGAGAAAACCCTACATAGAAGAATTGAAACTTAACAGAGGCTGCCCAAATATCCACAAGCCCTGCCCCAAAGGGACCAGCTGCGAGATGGAATAACAGGTCGGGAAAATGTAGAGAAATTCAAGAGGGGGCAGCACCAAACTGTGCCTAAATCCTCATTGCCCATAGCTTGTGAAGTACATGGGGAAAACCAAATTAATCCCACATAGATCTGCCTTTACCCTCTACAATGATTCAAAGGAGTGTTGCTTGGGGGAGGAATGCGTGCCATAGTAAATGGGATGTCTCATCGCACCCCCCACAACTTTGAATGAGCCCGCGGTCATGATGCTGCTGCCCTTGTGCCAAGTAAATATAGTGCCAAATGTCATACAAATTTGATTAAGGGATTGGTTCATTAGTAACCACATTGTTGATGATTAAAGTCCCTTCCTTTTGCCTAGTGGCGAGAGATGCATACCTATCTGCTTGAGGATTATTCTTTTTGAAGACATGATAAAACCTAAGGTTGGAAAATGAAGAATTGAGATGTCTTATCCTTCCTAGCAAAGAAGCAAGCCTCACATCTAATGAGGAGGTTCCTTGTTGCCTATATTTCATAATGAGCATAGAGTCTCCAATCACAACCAAGTTGTGGATATTGAGCGATTTGGCGATTTTTAGTCCCTGAAAAAGTCCATAAGCTTCTGCTAGATTATTAGAGTGAGTGCCTAGGCTCCATGAGTATGAAGATACCAATGTTCCTTCGGGGTTTAAAATTACCCCCCCGTTTGGCACTTGCCATCCCAATTTGAACTTATTATTGATTAAGACCTCGTTCTTTCTTTTTGGCTTTTCCTACTTATTTTCCTCTTTGTTGTATATTTAGACCGTGGTGATCTATTGGATCATATAACTATGTTTTTTTCACATAATTGCAATACCATCTGGGATTTTTGTTATTAGTTTCATTGATTCAATTGTGATGCCCATTGTGGATAGTTGTGGATTATGGCTATTGTTAGCAATCTTTTATACTTGATATTAGCTTTGTGACCGTTAGAGAATGCACATACACAATAGCAGAGTACGTCAAACCAACAAATGGATTTGACAAACGAGAGAGAACCATACCAATGCATTACTTCATTTTTTGTGAAAAGTATTATATGTGGATACACGAGGGGAATGACTCTTGACTTAGTATTCCCATAATTAAAAAAAAATTAAACTTGTAATTCCAAACTAGATATGACATGTTACTTTATTAATTAACACAAGTCATTTTATTAAATTAAATTTTAAATTAACATGTCCGTTATAATAATCTAAGTTTAATACTCTTGTTTAATGATCATTTGGAAAACCAAATATATGTTTCAAAATACAAATTTATCTCAACCAAACGTGTCGAAGATATATGCAATCCACCTCTAAAATTCATTCCAAAAGAAAGATTCAAAAGTTGTCACCGAATGAAAAGTAACACTGATTGCATGGCATGTAACTAGCATGGTTGATGTTGAACAAATCACCTCACCACAAACCCGTTGGACCACCGATTCTTTTGCCGGATGAGTGTCAATCCTGGATGAAAATTTTAGCCTACCTACCCATTACCCCAATTTTTAGGTACCCTTTGAAAGTTTTATGACTATTGCTATTGCTTCTACTTTGAAGGGGATCCTCTCCATGTTGGGCTACATCATTGATTAGATTGCTTTTATCTACGAGTACCATGACTTCCCCAATTCTCCTTGGTGTGCTTGTTTGAATAAATGAGTTTTTCCTGATGCGTGCATGGTGGGTCTCTTTACATTTGTTGCCTTTGGTTGGTAAATTCTTAGGATCCCTTTTCACTCCTGAGTGCATTTTCTAAGAATTAATGTAACAAAGTACTTTAACATGTTTTAGAAGGATATGATAAATGACCCTTGTCAATTGTTGCGGGTGTAGGCAAATTGTTCATATATAGCCCCTTGAAGTCATCCTTAAATACTTGTGACCATTGGAAAAGGTGGATGCCCATATTAGTACTACCTTTGTAACCTCACCATGGTATGGCCATGTCAATAACTTTGTGTGTAGTGCCTAATATGGACTAAGGCTTGGTATTCAAAGGTAAATAAAGGGTCCATTCCTTGGTCCTTTAAGTTGTTACATGATGATTTTGTGACCTATGGGAGGAGTGTAAACTTTTGATAGAAGGCATATCCAAAATTTGAATCCTTGCAGGTCACCTTGCATGAGTACCTTGTCAAAGTGATCCGAACCTCCATTGAATCGGGCCATAATTTCTCTCCCCTTTGCAAGTTAACCACATGGGTCAAAGGATGTAGGGCATCCCCACATTAATAATAATAATAATCCATTTTTAAGGTCACGACCAAGCCACACCTAATTGGTGTATGAGACCCCCTTGTTTATGGGACAAGGGACCCCCTCCGCCCAACGATTTGATTGGTAAAGTCTACGGAGGTATACATACCCTACCCCCCTTTGGATTTGAACTTGTGACCTTCATTTGCCTTGCTGCTCCTATTTCCCTCTAACTCGTTGAGCCCTAAATGACATAAAGGTCAGGTGGCATTGCACAATTGACATGATGTGGATGATAGTTAGACTAATGAAGAAGTACCACGCGGACCAATTAAGTCATGAGACGTTAGCACAAGTGAGTTGACAATGCCATGTGGACCAATTAGGTCATGACATGTCAACATGATGGCTTCCTAACATGTATAAGATTAAACAATACACCAATTGCATTCACTAGCTCCAATGATTACATTGCATTGGCTTCAATATATAGCCACATGACATCTCAAACAAACTATTATTCTTAGGTTTCTAGTAGATAAGAACTACAAGCTAATATCTTGGACACAACAAGAATCCGTTGTTGTCATTATTGAGCCTCTTATCTTATTAATCTAATATCCCCCCTTAATGACTAAACCAAATACAATTCCAAGTTTATCTCTAAACTTGACATACTTATCATTACCAATTGGTTTTTTCATTATGTTAGCAATTTTGTTAGTAGTTTTCTTTGTTGTAGGACAATAATAAAGACAAATGTCTTCATTATCAATCGACTGTCTAATGTAATGGTGATGCACTTCAATATGCTTAGTTTTGGCATGATAGACTAGGTTCTTCACCATCTTGAGAACACTCTAATTGTCGCAGAAAAGTGAGGTCCGTGTTGTTTGGTCAAGTTGAAGATAAACCAATATCCTTCATAACCATATTCCCTCACAACTTGTACCGACAGATGCCTTGTGTTCTGCTTCAGTGGAGGATAAGGCAATTAGGTTGCAGCTTACTTTGCCATGAAATTACCCTTGAACCAAGAGTGGACACATAACATGTTGTTGACTTTCTCGTAGCCACTGATCTGATCCAATCAGAATCAATATATCCTGCTAGCATGAAGTCGACAAATCTTTGATATAGAATGCCAAAGTCAAGGGTCCCTTTGACATATTGAAGAACTCGTTTTGCAGCTTGCCAATGTACATCTTGAGGCTTAGACATGAATTGAGAAAGGCAACTTACTGCAAAACATAGATTCGGTTGAGTAGTAGTAAGATAAATCAAACTACCTACCAATTGCCGATACGATGACTCATTGACCGATGGTGAGTCAGTGCAAGCTGAGAGTTTTATCCCAACTTCCATAGGTGTAGATGAAGGATTACATTCAGTGATTTTGAATTTTTCTAAGAGAGCTATGGCATACTTGACTTGTGATACAAAGATAGTATGATTAGATTGCCAAAACTCTACACCTAAACAACAATGAAAGAGGTCTAAATCAGTCATTTCAAAAACATAACAGATATAAGATTTCACCTGTTGAATCATGCCGCACTGCTTCTGGTGATGGCAAGATCATCGACATAGACAATTATGATCACTATGTCATCACCATTGTTTTTGACATAGAGAGTGGGTCTAGAATATCTTTTTTGGAATCTAGAATCTCTAAGATATCGATGAAGATTGAAATACCAAGCTTGTGGAGCTTGTTTGAGCCCATACAATGACTTTACGAACCGACAAACCAAATGTTTCTTTTTAGGAACCTGAAACCCTTGTGGTTGCACCATGTAAACCTCCTCATCCAAGTCTCCATTCAAGAATGTACTTTTAATTACCATTTGATATACCTTCCATCCAAAATGAGCACCAATGGAGATAACCAGCCGAAAGGTTACATCTTTACAGTTGGGGAAAAAGTTTCTTCATAGTCTACCCCTTCCTCCTGTGCATATCCTTTGGTGACAAGGCGAGCTTTGCATTTATCCAAACAACCATCTGATTTATATTTGACTTCAAAAATCCATTTAAAACTGTTAGAATTTAAGGGCAAAAAGTAGACTAGCTAGAAACAAATATTTTTATAAATTTTCAATCATTTGCTACTGTAATTTTGGATCAACAACACATGAAAATTTCTGATGCATAATCTAATAACATAAATCAGTAAGTAGCATAACATAGACCTGAGTATTACCTTAGCTAAAACAAGGAACAAAATTACCTGATATGCTGTTGTTACCTTCCTTAATGTATGCTCAGAAAAATCTTAGATCATGGATCAAACCCTCAGGGTAGATCTCATCATGATCATAGGGACAATGCCAAGAAGAACTTTTAGAATAAGGAACCAAAAACCAACTCAGCAGGCTGGAAAAGCTAAGGACCATGCCACTGTCAAGTAATAGGGCTGAAAGAAAAACAACACTGTCCAACCTAGGGATGGAAAAGAAACCACAAACAACCTTAACACTTTTAGTCCAGGAACACAGAAGTCTGCTTCAACAAAGGCAAAATTACCAGCAGTTTCAGAACAACCCTAACAATCCAGTTCACAATGGTACTAGGGCTACTAGTAGACAAGGTAAAGCAACACACAAGGGCGACACCAACAAATTATTAAGGTGGCATCATCTAGACAACAAGGCGACACTTAACCAACCAGTAAGAAGGTACCAGAATACCAAACAACAACAAAAAACCCTTTTACGATTGGCTAGGAAAGTCTTCTACAGGTCAGCGACAGTCTAACACAGTCAAGGATGATAGGGGTAAACCCATGGTAGTTGGAGCAAACCAAGAACAACCAAGAGAGGATCTGAGAGGATCCAAAACAATCTGTCCAGAAGAGCCGCAACAAACTCATAACCCTATCCAAAAGAGCCGCAGCAAAAACCTCAGTCTTCAATTCGGCTAAGAGAGAGTGAGTGTGAAATGAGGGATAGGTCACTCCTTTTATAGTTTTAGGTAGGTAGGGTAGGGCTAACATGTTAGTCCTCTTGCCATAACTTTAGGGTTAGGTTAATACCTAACAAATAAAGAAATAATATTTTACCAATTTAAAATATCAAGTGGTAAATAAAAAAAAAAGTCAACAAGGTAATTAAACAAGTTGATGAGAAGGGTTTCAAGATCCAGGTGACCAACTTTCTTTAGGAAGAAGTTAAGAATCGAACCAACACATCATCATACAAATTGGGGGGACATAACTCAAGCAAAGGGTTTAATTAATAAACAATAAGACAAAGTCAAGGGTTAAGTCCTTCATTAATGGTAGTCTTGTCCACATTAGTCTCATGATATAACTTATAAGCTTTTATCATCCCAACATACGAGGAAGGGCAATGATGTGATCATGCCTTTCTTCTTAASTGCTCCTAGGTCACATGGACTATCCCGGGAGAGAAGAAAGTCACACATCATCTCGGCTTGGTACTCAGACCAAGATTCTTCCTRGTCCCAGACCAGGTTACCCCATAACACATCTGGGGGCCCTAGATCACAACTAGGGTCTTAACCACCAAGGTACACAACCAAGGATCAATCCAAGCACTGAGAAAGGATTCCCTGGAACACATCCARGGGCTCTAGAACACATCTAGGGACTTATATCATCAAACTTCTTGGTCCCTGACCAAGAACCCCAAAAATACACTGAGGGCCCAACTAGGGTCTTTTTCCATGGCTCTAACTACTTGGTTCCATACCAAGAACCCCAGGAGTGTACTGGGGGCCCTAGATCACAACTAGGGTCTTTTCCATCCTCCCGGAGAATGGCTTCTGCAGTTGCATTAATTTTATCACTCCCTCTCAACAAGAGAGGCATTATCAGCAACACCAAGCTTGTCTCGAAAGTATACAAACTTTGTCAACGACAGGGGCTTGGTCAATATATTTGCAGTTTGTTCCGCCGTCAGAACATATTGAATACTGAGAATGTTCTTCTGCACCATGTCCCAAACATAGTGATATCTCATCTCAATGTGGTTCGATCTGTCATGAAACACATGATTCTCGGAGAGATTTATACAACTCTGGTTATCATAGTGAATCACTGTGGGTAAACCAGACTCTTGCAACAATGTAATAGGGGTAAACCCACGGTAGCTGGAGGAAAACAAGAACAACCAAGAGAGGAGCTGAGAGGATCCAAAACAATCTGTCCAGAAGAGCCGCAACAAACTCATAACCCTATCCAAAAGAGCCACAACAAAAACCTCAGTCTTTAATTCGGCTAAGAGAGAGTGAGTGTGAAATGAGGGATAGGTCACTCCTTTTATAGTTTTAGGTAGGTAGGGTAGGGATAACATGTTAGTCCTCTTGCCATATCTTTAGGGTTAGGTTAGTACCTAACAAATAAAGAAATAATATTTTACCAATTTAAAATATCAAGTGCTAAATCAAAAAACAAGTCAACAAGGTAATAAAACAAGTTGATGAGAAGGGTTTCAAGATCAAGGTGACCAACTTTTTTTAGGAAGAAGTAAAGAATCGAACCAACACATCATCATACAAATTGGGGGGACATAACTCAAGCAAAGGGTTTCATTAATAAACAATAAGACAAATTCAAGGGTTAAGTCCTTCATTAATGGTAGTCTTGTCCACATGAGTCTCATGATATAACTTATAAGCTTTTATCATCCCAACATACGAGGAAGGGCAATGATGTGATCATGCCTTTCTTCTTAACTGCTCCTAGGTCACATGGACTATCCCGGGAGAGAAGAAAGTCACACATCATCTCGGCTTGGTACTCAGACCAAGAATCTTCCTGGTCCCAGACCAGGATACCCCATAACACATCTGGGGGCCCTAGATCACAACTAGGGTCTTAACCACCAAGGTACACAACCAAGGATCAATCCAAGCACTGAGCAAGGATTCCCTGGAACACATCCAGGGGCTCTAGAACACATCTAGGGACTTATATCATCAAACTTCTTGGTCCCTGACCAAGAACCCCAAAAATACACTGAGGGCACAACTAGGGTCTTTTTCCATGGCTCTAACTGCTTGGTCCCATACCAAGAACCCCAGGAGTGTACTGGGGGCCTTAGATCACAACTAGGGTCTTTTCCATCCTCCCGGAGAATGGCTCTTGCAGTTGCATTAATTTTATCACTCACTCTCAACAAGAGAGGCATTATCAACAACACCAAGCTTGTCTCGAAAGTATACAAACTTTGTCAACGACAGGGGCTTGGTCAATATATTTGCAGTTTGTTCCGCCGTCAGAACATATTGAATACTGAGAATGTTCTTCTGCACCATGTCCCGAACATAGTGATATCTCATCTCAATGTGTTTCGATCTGTCATGAAACATAGGATTCTCGGAGAGATTTATACAACTCTGGTTATCATAGTGAATTACAGTGGGTAAACCAGACTCTTGCAACAATGTAATAGGGGTAAACCCACGGTAGTTGGAGCAAAACAAGAACAACCAAGAGAGGAGCTGAGAGGATCCAAAACAATCTGTCCAGAAGAGCCGCAACAAACTCATAACCCTATCCAAAAGAGCCGCAACAAAAACCTCAGTCTTTAATTCGGCTAAGAGAGAGTGAGTGTGAAATGAGGGATAGGTCACTCCTTTTATAGTTTTAGGTAGGTAGGGTAGGGATAACATGTTAGTCCTCTTGCCATATCTTTAGGGTTAGGTTAATACCTAACAAATAAAGAAATAATATTTTACCAATTTAAAATATCAAGTGCTAAATCAAAAAAAAAGTCAACAAGGTAATAAAACAAGTTGATGAGAAGGGTTTCAAGATCAAGGCGGCCAACTTTCTTTAGGAAGAAGTAAAGAATCGAACCAACACATCATCATACAAATTGGGGGGACATAACTCAAGCAAAGGGTTTCATTAATAAACAATAAGACAAATTCAAGGGTTAAGTCCTTCTTTAATGGCAGTTTTGTCCACATGAGTCTCATGATATAACTTATAATCTTTTATCATCCCAGCATATGAGGAAGGGAAATGATGTGATCATGCCTTTCTTCTTAGCTGCTCCTAGGTCACATGGACCATCCCGGGAGAGAAGAAAGTCACACATCATCTCGTCTTGGTACTCAGACCGAGAGTCTTCCTGGTCCCAGACCAGTATACCCCAGAACACATCTGGGGGCTCTAGATCACAACTAGGGTCTTAACCACCAAGGTACACAACCAAGGATCAATCCAAGCGTTGAGCAAGGATTTGCTGGAACACATCCAGGGGCCCTAGAACACATCTAGGGACTTATATCATCAAACTGTTTGGTCCCTAACCAAGAACCCCAAAAATACACCGGGGGCCCAACTAGGATATTTTTCCATGGCTCTAACTGCTTGGTCCCAAACCAAGAACCCCAGGAGTGTATTGGGGGCCCTAGATCACAACTAGGGTCTTTGCCATCCTCCCGGAGAATGGTCTTGCAGCTGCATTAATTTTAACAAAAACCAATGGATTTATTTCTTGGAGGTAATGTTGACAGCACCTAAGTCCCATTTTTCATTCACGCATCATATTCCACCTTCATGGCAGCTTCCCATTCAGGTTTTCCTTTGGATTCTTCCAATGTGCTAGGGTCAAATACCTGAAAAACAACAGAAGTCAGAGCAAAATTTACCTGCTTATTACCTTGCACAATTTGTTGCCCCGATCGTGTAGATCAGCCTTCTATTTCCTCGGGCAATTCATCTTCCTGAACATCATATATTGTGTTATAGTACCATTTCGGTCTCTTGTGTTGGACTTCCTGATTTTGCTGTGAAGCATGAGAATCCCTCTCTTCTTCACTAGACCCCTCCCTAGAATTTGACTCCTCTAATGCCTTCGGCTTTGAGCCCTGATTGATTTCAACACCAGAACTTGTTCCTAAATCAGCAACAGTTTCCCATACACTACTATCCATAGATTTACCATTATCAGAGAAGAATGGTATTTCTCATCTACAACAACATCTCTATTAATCACAATTTTGTTTGTAGAGACATCTAGTAGTTGATATGTTTTAGACTACTTACTGTAGCCAACAAACACATATACCTTGCTTTTTGCATCTAAGTTACTTCTCTTTTCCTTAGGAATATGTGCAAAAGCAATATAACCGAAAACTCAGACATTACTTACAAAAGGTATTCTGCCTGACCATAATTCCTCGGGACTGATATTTTGCAAAACTTTACAAGGATTTTTGTTAAGAATGTAGACCGCAATATTTACTGCTTCTGCCCAGTATTGATATGGTACATTCAGGCTGTGCACCATGCACCTTGCCATCTCCACAGCTGTCCTATTCCTCCTTTCCATGACTCCATTTTGCTGTGGAGTGTATAGTGTGGTATACTGCCTGTGCATACCTTCCCTTTTGCAGAATTCCTTGAACCGAGTTGAAACAAACTCACCTCCATTATCAGATCTTAAAGCTTTGACTTGATTACCTGTTTGTTTCTCTACTGAAGCTTTCCATGCTACAAGCTTTGAAAAACAATCTGACTTCTTATTCAGAAAGTAAACTGACATTTTCCTTGAAAACTCATCAACTAGTAGTAGGAAATACTTTGCTCCAGACATTTTGGTTGTCTTCATTGGACAATGCAGATCAACATGTACCGGGTCCAAAATTCCTTTGGCCCACCATGCTTTATCAATATCAATTGAATATCGATGTTGTTTTCCCATCTGACACCCTGTGCATACATTCTGACATTCCTGAGGATGGAAGGCCATACACCATATCAGTCTTACTAAGTACAGATAAATACTGGAAACTTAGATGTCCATATCTTTCATGCCAGAGTACATTGGTATTCTGTACCGTGGCTAGTGCATGCGTTTTTGCTGTCTTTAGATCAACAAGTTTATACAACCCTTTCTCACCAATACCAACAACAATCGCTTTGTTATCATGAAGAGTAGAAACCGTGCATTTGTTTCCTTGAAAGTTTATGCAAGATTAGGATTTTTAGTTATCTCACTAATAGATAGAAGATTTTTGTTCATGTTAGGAACATAGTGAACATTCTTGAAAGAATAACTTAAAGTATTGTTCAATATGACACGAACATACCCACATCCTCTAACATAGTAAATCCAATCGTCACCCAAAGAAATGAATTCACTATGGCTCTTATTTTCAATGAAATCTACATACTAGTCTCTGTGACATGTGTAATGGCGAGATGCACCTGAGTCAAAATACCAGGTTGTAGACTTGGCTGATTGATTTTGTGATGCCACAAATGCAAAATCACCTGCTGCTTCTTCTTCATCTCCTTCAGTGATGTTTGCATCTCTTGATTTCTTTTGACCACTTGCCAAATCATGTTGTCTTTTCTGACAATCTCTCTTGAAGTGTACATGCTTATTATAGTATGCCAGAAACCCACATCGGAGACTTCATGGGTGACCTGGCAAATATGGTAGTCAACGGCCTCCCTTGCCCGTGGGATGATAAGTTGATCTTGCATACTCCAGAGGTCTATAATGATTTATTGAAAACTACAAAGGTTCGGCTCTCAAGTGTGTTGGACAAAGGGACTATTTCTTCATCTCTAGAGGTTTCAATCAGCTGCATCTTTCTATATCCACTTGGACTCTTATGAAATGCCTTGTTTTCTCCCAGACCCACCTATATCATAGGTGGGAGAACGATCAACAAGGAGGGATGGTGACAACTCAGTTTTGTCTATGATTACACACCAAAGCCCCACAACAGGATGTATTGCAGGATGTGTGCCCCTTAGCTCAAGTGATGCTGGGACAACTGGTCCCATTTTGGCCACCAATTCCACCTACACAGCTATCTTCATCACACATGAAATCACCATCCCGAACCTTAAAGGGAAGTGGTTCTAAAAGAGGAAGGGGACAAAAACAGTAAGAAACCATTTTTGGTTATTTCTTGCATGTGATGCCTATTTTTGCGGCATTAAGAGGAAGTGGTGTCCCTAATCAGATAATTAAACCCATAAGAAAGAGGGGATTAGTTAGCACCAGCAGCGGGCTGGCCATGCCTATAAGAAGAGAGCTCAGTAGCAGGACCAAGGGTAGGGAAATTGTATACGTTAGGTTGCTGGAATTTTGAGAGACTGAAGTCCTTTCATTGTATAATTTTTATTGACTCCATGCTGGGAGGATCTGCCACATTGGGTCCATTTTCTTCTTTACTCTCATTCTCTTGCTCCGTGTAGACATATTTGTAAGCTATAGATTTTGGGAAGGAAGCAATAGAGGCCCAAGACTAAGATTTTATAGTCTCCATCTGGTGCCCTCATCATAATACAAAGAACCCTCATCATAATACAAAGAACTATTGAATTTATTCTGTAATCAGGGACTGAGGCGGATTGCCATTGGTGAAATAATAAATTTCAAGCAAGTTATGCTGGTGTTGTTCCGTTTTCTGTCTTATTCTTATGTTAAATGAATGAATGGATCTATGTATGCGTGTATGCCCATATTATTTTCTGACTCATGAATATGTTAAATAAGAAAGCAGTGTTCAGCCTCCTCTTATGACATATGTTCTTTTTTCTTTTGCATTATGTCTTCTGAAGATGGAAACATGATTAAGGCGCCCTTCTGCATTGGGTTAATGAACCTTATATCTAGCAGTCTTAAGTAATTTTTCCTTTTCACTACATACAATATAAGCATAATCTTTAAAAAACTGCATAGGTAAACACTGTGCACCACCCTGTCTTTGCAATAAATTCAGTTGGAGCTTCATAGATAAAACTTGTTCTTTCACGACATATGAGAACAACATCCTTAGGATATTTGAGGGTACCCCTTCTGGCTTGGGAACTGGCTCAAAGGCATAAAGTGGTGCAAGAAGGTGGTCTGGCACTTTATGCCCTGGCACTAACCCTTGTGAGAGCGGGGATGACCTGGGGGACAGCATGGTGAAAGCAGGGCAGGTGTCCCTCCTCTCCCTTCACGCTCACTCATCCTCCTCCGGACTTTTTCTTTAAGTTATCAGGAATGCGTTTTAACTTCTAATTGACTCTGTATTTCGTTATTTGGTGACAAATACTTGTTATGAGTATCTTTTGTTGGCACTCTAAACTGGTGCATTTAGAGTTTCAAAATGACTAAATCTGATACCCTGTCCGCATACAAGTTAGCCTGAAATCGTGATCTTTTCTGGTCTATTGACAATATGATCAAAGCTATATTGAAAGTTAGGCATAGCGAATTGTTGCTCATGGTAGTCCTGTCTGAATTTGTAAGGGTTAAAAAGTGTATCCTTCACATGGGATCAACTAGCTTCTCAAAAGCATACCTTCTAGCTTATTTTAGGGGACTTTTACCTTATAAAAGCCCCTGTATCGGGCACAGAGCTCTTCACTTATTCAGTGACACAAACTCTCTTCCTTAAGGTTATTGGGAACATAGGTACTCATTATGCCTAGCATTTTGGGACTGGTGGAGGATAACCTAAACTATTTTTTTGGTAGGATCAGAACTGAAAATATTACCTTGATTTGAAGAGGGGGCACTAAAAGAGTTATATTGTTGATGTAGATCTCAAACTAACCATGTTGATTTCTTGTAAGTAATTAACCTTACTGTTTTGGCATTTGCTATTTTTGACAGGATTTTTTATAGGATCAATCGAGCTTCTAATAAAACCTGAAAGATGAAAAAAAGAATTTATGATAATGGGTACAAAACTCTTAGATGAAATGGACAATCATCCTTTTGTGTTTTGTTTCTGTATTCTGTAAATGGCAGAATAACGAAATAAGCACCGCATTATTGCAGCAAACAAATACGGAAAATTGAGAATCATCTTTGATTCCTCTATCACTTCAGTCCTGCTTTAGCTAATATGCTTAAGAACGAGATTTAGAATTTAGAGACTAATATGTTTTGCCATCATTTTAATGTTTGCTTGGTATTAGAATCACAAAAAGGCTTTCTCTGGACCCAGATTAGATAGTTTATTGATTTGACAGAATGCAGAAAGAAAACCTTGCAAATGCTTAGTTCTTTTTTTCGAATACATTTCTTCATCCTTTTGTAATTGTTGGATAGTTCCCTCTACTATTGAAGGAGCAATTGACATGGTCTATAATGCTTGGTTTTATTGATGATACCACAGCAACCCAGTATTGAAGGTTTGACCAAATTGATCCAGCCGCTTAGTGAGTTAATCACAAAGGCAAATGCATTTACAGAAGGAAGACGGTCTGATACTTACAACATCTTAAAAACCATTGCTGAGTGTCTGCCAGCACTGTTGTGGGTTGTCTATACCGGGAAAGACTGCGGTGAATTAGTTTCTAAAATTTATTTTTAATTGTAAAGGTTTTCATTTGATGTTAGTAGGTTTGTTAGTCTCCAGTTTGACTTGGAAATGACTGGAAGATGCCAAACCATGGTCTTGTTAATTTCTCGCTTTCTATTTCTCAGGCTTGAGTCTTCCTGCTGTTCATGTAGAAGAAATCTGGCAAAGTGCAGAGTTCTTTAACAACAAGGTATGCCATAAGTCAGCTTCACGATAATCCCTTTAATGGTACTGTTTTTCTTTTATATTTACAATGACAGATACTCTGATAAACTTTAAACACTGGGAATTATTCATTCTTAGTCATTTAGTGAAATAAGGGTTGTCTCTATATGGGTAGGGATAACAACTAAATCCTGAATATCCCAGGTCTGGTGAATCGGCATATTTAAATTTTAAGGCAGTCATATATCCATCTGTTTTTTTAGGAGTAGGTTGATCTTGACTTAATTTGAGGTGTAGTTAAAGATAATTGTTTCCCCAAAAATGCAGGTTCTGGTGGAGTACAAGAGCAAGGATAGTAATCGTGTTGAGTGGGCGAAGGCTTTAAAGGAGTTTTTTGTGCCAGGCCTGAGGGATTATGTTAGAAAAAACTATCCTGTAGGATCAACTTGGAATCCGACTGGAGTGGATATTACAGAATTTAAGGAAAATAATTCCTCATTTGTTCCAGCTCCACCAAATGCTTTGCCTCAAGATACTTCTTTGCCACCACCACCACCACCTAGATCACTCCCTGTCTCCGCTGATGGTACAGGTGTCCCTAAAGCAAGCACGAGTGCAGTATTTCAAGAGATCAACAAGGGAGAGAGTGTAACTGCAGGTGTGTTTAAAATGATAGTTTGAACGAAGTAGATGCAGAAATTCTAACTCCCAAAAACTAATGTACAGCTTTCAAATTATGCAGGTCTTAAAAAGGTAACAGCTGACATGAAGACAAAGAATCGCCTAGATAGACAAGGAATTGATACTGTTGGAAGTGGAAGCATTAAAGCTAGATCTCGTGGGTCTGCCTTCTCTAAAGAAGGGCCTCCTAAGCTGGAGCTCCAAATGGGTCACAGGTGAGCTTTTAACTTCTCCATTGTATTCATTTGGAGAAAAGAAATGTGTGTTTTTTGGTAATAAGTGCTTGATGTTCTCTTTTCTGCTTAAACAGGATGATACAATTTTTTGATACCAACAAAATAGTTCTCCTGGGTCATTTTTTTCCCGGGCTGTTGTTCAAACACTTTGCACAAGTTGCATATTTGTTCTTTAGATCTTTACAGGTGCAAATTCTAAAATTGCGTCAGCTTTCTTTTGGCATCTGCAGCTCTACTATTTACAGAATTGTTTTGTGTTTTGATAGATGGGCGGTGGAAAATCAAATTGGTAAGAAGAATCTTATCATAGATGAGTGCAATTCCAAACAATCGGTCTACATTTTTGGTTGCAAAGATTCTGTTGTGCAAGTTCAAGGTGATAACATCAGTCTCTGAAGTCTGGTTCAATATTTTTAGTTGGCATCTAGCATTGCTGACTCCTTTATTTTTCTTCTTAATCAATGCAAATACAGACATTTTAAATCCAGAGTAAGCAGTGGTTTTTTAATTTGTCAACTGCTACGTGGCATTGTCATACAGTGCTGACACCATATTGTTTCATTCCGTTTTTCTTTTCAGCTTTTTCCTCTAAATGCCCATTTCCAATCTAATGACCTTTTTATTGTTTTCTTTTTTAATGTTCAGGTAAAGTTAACAATATTTCCATTGACAAATGCACAAAAACAGGAGTTGTCTTTATGGTAATAAGATTGCTTGCACAACCAGGAAATTAAAGTTGATGCTTTCATGTGATTGCTTCCTTCTTGATTTATTGTGATTCAGGATTTTATAGAATTTAGGTTACAAATTACAATACAATTTTTGTTACAAGAAGCTTTTAAAAATGATGTTTTCTCTATAATGCAGGATGTCATGGCAGCTTGTAAGATAGTTAACTGTAATGGAGTTGAAGTGCAGTGTCAGGTAATTCGTTACAAGCTTATTTTCTTTGAACTGGTTACGATATACTCAAGTGGCTGAGGCATTGGACTCTGGAGTAGGGATCTGCTTTTACAGGATGGAGGAGAACTGATTTTTGTTGGTTCCAAATTACGCATAGTACAGCTGAATTATACATATTCTAGCGATAGATAAGATTTTATGTTACATTTTGTCATCCAGTACTCTGGATTGCATTGGCTATCTACTTGAGCGACCATGTGGAATTTAGAGATTTTTATTGAAGGAGCCCTTGCTCTCTTAAATTGGCTGCTATGAATATGTCATCCTTTGCATTATTCATTTGACTTTTCTGTTTTTGTTTTGTATCAGGGTACAGTTCCAACTGTTTCTGTTGATAATACAGCTGGTTGTCATCTATACTTAAGCAGGAGTTCAATGGGAGCATCTATAACAACAGCCAAGTCAAGTGAAGTTAATGTGCTAGTCCCGGATGCAACAGATAATTCTGACATGGTATATACCACCTCTATGCTATTTATCGCTCTAGACTTCAGTCGCTGCAAAGTTAGGCCATTCATTCTTCTGTGACTAAAACTCTTTCTCACTGTATCAGTTAGATCATAAAAAATATTTAGGACTCTTAGTTCCTTTCTTATTTCACGCGTGAGTAATTTTAGGCCAACATTTGGATTTTTGACAATTATGTAAATCATAAAATCTGACAAACTTTTGAATACTTTAGTATACTTCTTGATCTGTAGGTTTGAAGTTTGAACCACTAAAGCATGACATAAAGAAATTGAGGTCTGAACCTTCTCTGTTTTCCATAATCCTAATTATTATCTAAGATAAAAGAATGCAGAGATATGAGCATAAAATGAAACAGTGCAGATGTAAAAATGGGATACACGAGGAGAACAGAACTCAAAAGATGGACACAGCAATAACACTTGGTGAGGACAAGCCAATAGAGCAAGAACATTGTGAAGACAAGCCAAGAGAGTAAAGACATTATGAAATTAATATCAAAACTTCATCTTCAGAGGAACAGATAAGAAGACAAATGGTTTCACAATTTTCATAATAGATGTTCCATTTTAAGAGGATGCAGTGAAAATCGTGTGTGTAGCAAAACTTGTTATGAAGTTTCTGACTTTCTTTTTTGTTGATAATTTCTAATTTGAAAATTTTAATGCTAAACCCAAGCTCGAACTTGACTGCTTAGATTACTGTGATGGCATCATGTAATTATGCTTCCTTTACACAAATTCAGTTGGGAGGAAATAGAAAACTAAAGTTGGAAATGCATTGTGGAAAGGCTGTTATTGTCATGAGAGGCTCTCTCTTATCATCACATTGGTACTATTCTAGAATGTGACAATGGAAGCTATGTGCTAATCTAATGCTTGCGGTAGCTACTCTATGAATAAAATGGAAAGAAAAGGATGATTGCATGAACAGTATTGTAGAAAGGTAAGACAGAATGGTGGAGGTGACTAATTAAGACATTCAGTTGCTATTTTGAAAGGAGGAAGAGAAAGTATAATACTATAAAAGGCTAAAGCTCACAACACCATTCTTGTCACATTCTATAGATAGTATGTATTAAGGTTGAAACTTGTGCCTTTGAATTTTATTCCCATTTTCTGTATTTATACTGATCTTTACACCAAAATTCTGAAATCTTTTCATTCTGCCTAGCTTATTATAGTTCCCTGTTAACACACAAACCTGCACTGTGTTACCCCCTATATTTGCAAATGTGATTTGCAGGGTCTATGATGGTTTTAGCCTTCCAGAGGTTAAAATTTTGGTAGAAGCTGCTTCAGTTGTGCATCATGTTCTTCATGGTCACCCCTTGGTATATGTTTGATAAGATGCTTGCTAACTCATATGATTCATTTTGGCGTCATGATGTTGCTCTTGGTATACTTGCTCACTGTCTTTTGGAGACTGTTCTATGGTGAGCTAGCTCTTGATTTGGTGCTAGATCATGAGATGCCTGGCTTGGTATGTGAGTGCCATTGAAGATAGGGGCATCTTGATGGTAATTTGACATTTCCCTAATGATTGACATTTTGAAGAGATGGAGTGCTTTCATTCCTTGTCATCTCATCTTTCATATATTTGGAGGCTTGGGGGTATCACTTTGCATGTTCATTCCAGATTGTAATTTGCACTTAATGATCAAGTGAATATGCTGAGCCCAAATCAGGTTTGAAGAATTTGTTTTAGATGCTTGTAAATGAAATCTGCAATCCTAGACTTGGCCTAAACATCCAGTTTGAAGTGAAAACAGTACCCTAAGCTCAACACATGTCTGAAAGAAAGTTCACATATATTTCAGAAGGTATGTTGAGGGCTAGAATCATGTCTCAATGAATTGTACAGGGAAATTTGGAAGCAGAAGAGTGGACCATCCAGGTCTGAACATGTAATTCAGAAATCAGTATTGTGCCAGTCATTAATGTGATGCCTTTCTCTCATGCTGGCCTTGGCATTCAGAGAATATCTGTTTATCTGTTTTGGGGTCTGTTCTCAACCCAGTATAGTTATGTGAACTGAACTATACCTTACGTATCATTAAGGTATCCTCCATAAAGCTGCCTCCTACAGGAGCATTTCTAGTCTGGCAAATGCTGCTTGATCAGCAGATTTTTGGACAAAATCTAAGAGCTGCCGCTACAGGCACAGTGAAAAAAGGGGATGCCTCTACTGAATGCTGGTCACCATAACTCCTGAGGGTACCTGGGAGTTGTTTTGAAGGCCACTTGTAGCAGATTACCTTTTCAGCCAGCACTTCAAGCTCTCCTTTATTTCGCTGTTCCTGTATCTAATTTCCAGCACAACAGAGGGGTCATCTTCAGCATTTGAAGCATTTTATTGGATTGATTCACTTACCTTTGGAGTGGATTTGCAGAGACACTAGTATTGTTTTGAGGGGATATTTTTTCAGGCCTGGATTTGGTGCTATTTACCATTATATTTTGCAGAACATACAGACCAGCAATCGGTACTGTTTTGAGACCAGTTTCATGCCTATGGGCATCTCTCGCTCATGCTATACGTGGCGTTCAAATCAGAGTTCAATGTGCAATCCTTTGGAAGATATTTTAGCACCAGTCTTAGCATTTTGTGACGCGTAAAGGAAGCATGCCTGGCAACAATAATCAGTTCTGTTTCATGGTATGATCATAACAGCAAGAGGCCGAATTCTGGATTGTTCTGAGGCTACTTCTGACCATTTGAGCTTCTTGATGGGAAGGTTTATTGCTCGATGGTGAGATGCTTTGTTGACTTCTTTTCATATACCAAGGAGGGAAGGCCCTCACACTTGGAGGTTTATTTGTAATATGTTTATGATGAAGATATGGTCAAAGTGGTCCCATGGCCTCCCACCCACACATATACCTGGAGCATCTCATTAGAGGCCTTTATTGGAGAGCGATTTGGTTAATGAGGCACATGGATCAAGGCTAAAGCACATGTTCTGAGGATGCCCTAGTTTTTATGAAATGCTTTGTGGATGAGGATGTCTTGTAGATCGTAATTCTCTCTCTTATTGCTCGATATATCTTGACATATGTTTATGGAGCACTGAATTTGGTATACTCTTTCCATCTTCTTTTATGTTATTCTCGGGATGGTTTTTATGGATGCATTATTTCTCTAAGCTTTGCTTAAATGCACATAAATTTCATTCCAGGTAATCATAATCTTCATAAGTGTTGGAGCTCATCTACTTTTGTGATCTCTCTAGTTGCATTTATGATTTATGCAATTTGGGACGGCAAGGAAAGGGCCGTTGTAGCTTGTACATTTCAGCCTAAATTTCCATCTTTTTCTCAATAGGATAGCCTCCCATGAACCTTGATTTGACCCCATTACCTAATGGAAAGACACTAGTCTTCGGTCCTTCCATCCATTTTATTTTCTTAACTCATAAAAACTGTTTTGCTGGAATTTACTCTTCATTTCACCTTAGAATCCGTTGCTTAAAATTCCAGCATTCCTTTTATAGGGAATCCCCCTTGAGTCGGAGAAGAGTTGACCTAAAGTGTGAAGAGGGTTGGTGAGGTGACAATGGCCTCCCTCTTAGTTCGTCCAAATCATTGCTTGAGCTTTAGGAATTTATCTCAAGAAGTGAGGATTTGAGTGGTAGCACTGCAAAATACAAAATCTAGAGTATCAATCAGGACAAGTGAGTGCAACTCTAGAAACAATGCCCACTGTCACCTCAACATTCTTCTCTCTTGCTTTGGGTTTGTTTGTGCCAACTCCAAGTGGGTAAATTGCTTCTGATCTACCATTTAAATTCGAGAACAAGAAGTTAGATTAGTATATAGGGAAGACTTATGAAACATAAATCAACAAAGGCTTTGGGATGGATCCAAAAATATTGGTGCCTGCCCATGGGCTATGGAGTCGGGGGAAACTAAACAAGTGCTCGATTGATAAGATAACAAAGAAATCTGATGAGGCATTCGCTCTGAATGAATCTCACCAAATCGAGGCCTCCTAATCAGTATGTCAATGCTCGGCTTAGAGAATGTTAAAATATTTGATGTGCTCATTTTACCATAGACAATATCACTATTGTCACCCAACCATACGCATGAAGCCACCCCTGAGCACCTTAACCTTTGCTAGATAGAATGATTCCGGAAAGCCACACTAGAACCAAGAGATAAACCCTAGCTGCAACAGTAGCATGAGATGGAACTAGAAAACACCATTCAACTGCAGCGACAACACAAGACAAGGAGAGCGCACCTCCTTCAAGGGTAGTGCACAAGAGAGAGAGAGTCTCCACAACCACAGAACAAGAACAATACTCAACTGCAGCAGTTGTAGTTGCACTTCTTAGGCTACCACCAAGAATACCATTAAGAATACCAGAATACCACCAAGAATGTCACCAAGAATACCACCAAGAGATACTAGAAGGTAGGGCACATATCTTAGGCTAGATAGCGCTAGAGAGAGAGACCAAGAATCACCCCAAACGATCCACCTTCCTTTCTTGCAGCTGCAGCTCCAGACTTGCGCTATACCTTTCTGAGAGAGTGAGTGAGGTGTGTACAAAATGAGCTCAAGATCCTCTTATTTATAGTCCTTCTTGTCACCTGTCTAGGCCGACTTCTCTTTCTGGAGGGTAATACCTTAATATTATTTATTTTATTGAGCCGACTAGTCTTCTAGGGTTCTCACACATCCATTTAGGGTTTCTCTTTCTTCCAGAATATTCTATTCTAGTCAAAGGTCACATATGAAGGTTAATACCTCCAACAACTACCATAATATAAACACTCCCTCCTAGCTAGGGAGGTATTAACTGTAATGGTCTCAAACACTCCATCCATTTCACATGGTATGGGCAAGGCTCACATAGTCTTGCAGACCATTCTACAGGTAGCATCATCATAGCCACACAGGCTATCTCATGATCATGCAGATCAAGTCATGAGCATCATCATGATCAATCTAGCTGGCATTCACCTCCAACACTACTAGTTGGCACACTAGCCTAGGAAACACCTTCAACACTACTGGTAGTCTCCATGGAAATCAGGAAGTAGCACATAGTTACTACAATGCCATCCAATAGATCACAACAATGTCGATTCATAGTAGTACACAACTGCTATCCAGTGGTACACAACCACTCCTAGTAGTGCACAACTACTATCTAGTGACACATAGTCACTATCAATGGAACACATCCACCACAGTAGCACATAGCTACTGTCCAGAGACCCACTGTCTCCACTGCAATCAACTAATAACTACACAAGCTATCACCATGCAGTACAACAGTCTCTTGGCATCAAATCATATCGTCTGCATCATCTCTCAAGACCATACTCCATCTGAGTAATCGGGCATGATGCTGAATAAATCATGTGCTGGACTTAGTGCACTCAACATAGTGTCTCGCATAAGTCACTCACTCAACAGAGTGATATAGGGACCATTCTTCCTATCCTGGTCAGTGCCTGTGACACAAGAAGAATGACTGTCCCAACAGATGCTGAAAGCCACGCCATGGGCTACAAGGACCATTCTTCCCACTCTAGTCACTACTGTGAACTCAGGAAGATTGACTGTCCTGGACCATTTTGCCCCCTCTGGACACTATTATGAACTCAGGGAAAATGTCTGTCCTGTACCAATCTCCCCACTCTGGTCACTACTGTGAACTTAGGGAGACAGACCATTCTACCTGTCTGGGCAAAGCCCTAGGAGAATAACTGTCTTGGACCATTCTACCTGTCCGGGCAATGCCCCAGGAGAATAGTTGTCCATGGTACATCAACAACCTGTTCTGCCTGGACCATTCTCCACCTGGAGAATGTCTGTCCACCAACACACTGACTATCCATGATGCCATATATCGACACTCCCTCCCAAACGAGGAAGTCATCTCCTCCTTTTCAACCAAAGGAGGGTATCTCCACAAGTCCTAGCTTGTCCCTCAAGTATGCAAACTTTATCTTGGACAGAGGCTTTGTCAAAAATATCAGCTGTCTGCTCATTGGTGGAGATGTACTGGACTCCCTTTTGGACTTTATCACGGATAAAATAGTACTTGATCTCAATGTGCTTCGACTTGTCATGGAACACAAGGTTCTCTGAAAGCTTCACATAGCTCTGATTATCACAATATATCACAGTCGAATCCAACACCTGATCAAATAGTCCAGGAATCATCTTACAAAGACATACTTCTTTCGTACAAGCATCACAAGCTGCAATATACTCTGCTTCTGCAGTGCTGAGTGCAACAAACTTCTGTTTCCTGCTAGCCCATGATGTCATAGCATAGCCCAAACTGAAACATATACTAGAAGTACTCTTTCTGTCATCTGCACTCCTTGCCCAATCTGAATCAGTAAATCCATGCAGCTATATGCCACTGTTTGAGGCATATATCAAACCATAATTCAGCGTCCCATGAAGATATCTCAAAATGTGCTTTGTAGCTATCCAATGCTCATGTCTAGGTTCCACCTGGAATTGGCTCAACGTGTTCACAACAAAGCAAATGTCCGACTGGGTATTCACCAAATATATCAATGAGCCAATCAACTGTCGGTACAGGGACGAGTCTACTGGATCAGAATTAGAGTCTCTCAGCTTCTTCAGATCTGTCAGCATGGGAGTTGCCATGGATTTGCAATCCATCATCCCAAACTTCTGAAGGATCTTTACAACACACTTCCCTTACTCTAGGAAGATTTCACCACACTTCTGCCATACTTCTAGTCCCAAATAATAATGCATGAGACCAAGATCCTTCATATTGAATTCAGAGGCTAACTCCCTCTTACACTGAATAATGAGAGGCTCTGCACTTGTCGGAAACAAATTATCAAAATATAGTAGCCGGATCACAAGTGCATTATTCACAACCTTGTAATAAAGATATGGAAAATCCAAGTCTCGTCAAGTAACTGTCAATTCGTGCATACCAAGCTCTTGGAGCTTGCTTGAGTCCATACAAGGCCTTCTTTAATCTGCATACATGGGTTTCTCTCGGGTGTACCTCAAAACCTTGAGATTTCTCCATGTATACTTCTTCCTCAATTACTCCATTGAGGAAAGCGGTCTTTACATCCATCTGATGTGAACTCCAACCCATTGATGCTGCAAGAGATATGATGGCTCTAATAGAGGTGTATTTGGCAACTGGAGCAAACGTCTCATCATAGTCTTCTCCCTCCTGTTGGGAGAACCCTCTAGCCACGAATCTTGCCTTGTATTTATCGATACTCCCATTTACTGCATGCTTTATCTTGTAAACCCATTTTGAAGTGACTACAAACTTTCCTTCACGCCTAGGCACAATTTTCCATACATCATTTTTCATGATGTATTTATATTCTTCAATCATAGCTTCCTTCCATTCTTTCTTCTTGACTGCTTCTTCAAAGGTGGAAGGTTCTGTATTGAGATGTTTTGGAGAACATGTAGTTTCTTCCTTGGGACCTTCATGTTCTCCTTCATCGTTGGGATCCATGGAATATTCTATAGATTTCCTGAAGCCAATCTTTTCATCAAAAGTCACATCTCTGCTGATCTCAATCTTCTGTTGACTTGGAACATAGATTCTGTAAGATTTTGATGACTCACTATATCCAACGAATATGCCCTTCTTTCATGAAGGTTCCAACTTCTTTCTTTTGTCCTTGGCAACATGAATATAGACAGGACAACCAAAGATCCTCAAGTGTTCAACACTTGGCTTCTTTCTGGAGAAGGCTTCTTCTGGAGTCATGTTCTTCAATATACGATGAGGAATTCTATTCTGAACATATACGGTTGTCATAGCTACTTCTCCCCATGGATAGATTCTGGTCATTCATCATTGCCTTAACAAATTCTTCACCGGATCGATTTTTTCTTTCTGCCACACCATTCTGTTGAGGATTATGTGGGACAATTAGCTCCTTCCTAATCCTGAGCTCTCTGCAGAATGTATTGAAGTCATCTGAGGTGTGCTTTCCCGCTTAGTGAGGAGGTTGACATTGGTCCACACACATCTGAGTGAATGATGTCCAAAACTCCTTTTGCTTTACACGCTTCCTTTAGAATTGGTACTTGGTGAGATCACCTGCCTCACCGCTTGATGGAGTCATCTGCTCCATGTTTGCAACTGTCACTGTGGCTCCTTCTCAGAGCTATTGCCTGTGACCTTCCCAGAACAAGGACGACAAGAGAAAAAGTATTTCCAATAGCATTTTCATAAGAACATATCTATGGTAACAAGGATGGTAGTCATCATAGAATTACCAAGGTGACCTGCGCGGGAGCAAAACAAGAAATATTTCCTAGAGGAGATATTAGTTCATTTTGCAAACAAGTGCAATAAACATCTATATCAATAGTACTTACATGAAACCAAATATACCTAGCAGTAATAGAACCTTTCAAAGATTGTTGTCACAACTATAGTGTTTACTTGTACTGTAGCAACTATCAAACTTGATATGTGCAAATTGAAACTTAACAATTTGATCAATCAAACGTGGAACCTGGAGCTTCAACTGCTAGGAAGGGTGCGCTTGTTCCTCTGAATGTACTGAATCCAAGATCACTGCTTGGACAAGGTCTCTTGTACATCCCTTGCAAACACACTCATGCTTTGTTGGATGATATAACTTGAAAAACATATACAAGTGCCTACCTTTGAAATTTGTAGCATCGTTCAACTTTTCTTCTAATCTGAAACTAGACACCATCTTGACAAGAAAAGGTTAGAAACTGAATAAAAAAGGTTCAATGATTAAAACAAGCTAGAAACCCTGAAATTTCAACTTTGACCACAAAATCAAATTTGACCAAAAGCCAACCTTTGACTTTGACTTTGACCAATCAACCTTTGACTTTGAATTTGACCAAGAACTCAAACTTGATGTTTTTGTTGGCTGAGGGTACCAGAGGGTGCACTAGGCTAGGGCGCACTAGAATACACAAAGAATTTAGGTTAGGGTTTGCTGTAGCTGCAAAATCAGAAACCCTAGTTGCAGCTGCAGCTGGTGCTATAACGAGCTTGACAAAGAACTGTCGATCTACCTTCCAACGATTATAGTGTTTTGAAGGTAGTGTGGGCCCATAACTTGTTAAAATATTCAATGTTTTACCATAGACAATATCACTATTGTCACCCAACCATAGGCATGCAACCACCCCCGAGCACCTTAACCTTTGCTAGATAGAATGATTCCGGAAAGCCACACTAGAACCAACAGATAAACCCTAGCTGTAGTAGTAACGTGAGATGGAACCATAAAACACCATCCAACTGCAACAACAACACAAGACAAGGAGACCGCACCTCCTCCAAGGGTAGCGCACAAGAGAGAGAGTCTCCACAACCACATAACAAGAACAATACTCAACTGCAGTAGTTGCAGTTGCACTTCTTAGACTACCACCAAGAATATCAGAATACCACCAAGAATGTCAGCAAGAATAGTACCAAGAGATACTAGAAGGTAGGGTACATATCTTAGGCTAGATAGTGCTAGAGAGAGAGACCAAGAATCACCCCAAACGATCCACCTTCCGCTCTTGCAGTTGCAGCTCCAGACTTGCGCTATACCTTTATGAGAGAGTGAGTGAGGTGTGTACAAAATGAGCTCAAGATCCTCTTATTTATAGTCCTTCTTGTCCCCTGTCTAGGTCGACTTCTCTTTCTGGAGTGTAATACCTTAATATTATTTATTTTATTGAGCCGACTAGTCTTCTAGGGTTCTCACACATCCGTTTAGGGTTTCTCTTTCTTCCAGAATATTCTATTCTAGTCAAAGGTCACATATGAAGGTTAATACCTCCTGCAACTACCATAATATCAACAGAGAATCCCTATAATAAGGGATAAAATTTGCTCTCAACTTTGTCGTGGTTGCTCAAAACTAACCAAGGGATAGCATTTCTAACACTATGAACCTTTGGGGTTTGAAGAAACAACACCGGTTCACAAAGATTTCACTAAGTTAGGGGAGAAAATCCTCACAAAAACATACAAAACCAATAAATTTGATTAAGTTAGAGCGTTGCAAGATCAAAAGTTAAAACAGATAATTAATGCACATAAAAGAAAGAGGGAGTGAAGACCAAATGCTCAATTCTCATTAACATCAAAGTCCCAATAGGCGATTACAAGTGTATAGGAGAATCAACTCCCAGGATCCAACCCTTTTCTCCATCTCTAAAAAATAATTAAGTAGATATCTTTTCCTTTAAGTGGTGTGCCTTCTTTTGACAAGAATATTGATGCATGCGAACTCTAATTGAACCACAAACTGAACTAGAATTGGTGTAGTCTCATGCAAGGCACACTAAACTGAAATTGAATAGATAACACTAAGTTTGAAATAGATTGCATACATCCACCTCAACTAGTGTGCCCTCCTTGTGCATAAGAGTTAATTCATTTGCCATTAATAATATCCACTTAAATGACTCCTTGCATGGATAAGATGAAATATTTTTCAGAGATATCTTAGGTGAGGGATATTATTAACTTTATTAATTCTTTTTGTCTTTATCCACACCAAGACACATGTCAATATCCTCATGCTCATCAAATTATTATGGAAATGATGTTTTTTGCACACTTTAACACATGGCACCATCTCTTTGACCAATCATCAACTCGTAAGCGCCACGTCACTACCTAAAATAGGTTTGCTAAAAATAGTAGTGATCCCTCCTAAAAATAGGAACCTCAAAATGCAAATCGAAGCCTCCTAAAAAATAAGAACATGAGAATTCCAAAATAATACCCTTAGCAACATTGACTATAAATAGTATGCCTAAACATAGACACTGCTAAAAATAGCACCACCATGCATGAAGATGAAAATAGACTCGTTCAACTCATGTGCCTCCAAGGAACAAGAATAAGCTGTTTGGTTTGCCATGCAAGACTTGTAGCCCCAACTGCTAAAAACAATAGTTTCACAAAATACCTCATGTTGCTGAAATTGGCCTCCTTAGATTTGCATGATAAGAAGGAACCTAGATATGTCATCAAATCCAACAAGTGAATGTTAGAATGCCAATTGCTAAAAATAGTAGTTTCTCAGGATTGCATGCATGTTGCATGTAGACTGTCAATAAATTCAAAATGCACTTATAAACCATGAATGTATTATGAACCATCTTTGAATCTCAAATTGTAGAATTGGAAATGGCCATGAAGTAAGCCCAACATGTTTCACTATCACACTTACTCTTGAAGGGTTTCTTTTCTTTCTTGCATCTCCTGGGATATATCCCTCTACTTGGGTCTTTTCTTTCTTGCATTGGTTGGTGCACCTAATAGGGTTTTTCGATGGTCCTCCCATACCTAAACTTGCCAAATTGCATAAAGTCTTGAGTTAATGTGAAGTTTGAAGGGGATACTTAATGTGAATTGTTGATGTGGCTTCTATGTCAAGTAACGACTTACTTTATATGATCTAAGGACTCTTGTACCTCGTGAACATTGGTCTTGCTTGGTTCCATAACTTTGATTAATTTGGATGCACCTAATATGGTCCTTTGAAGGACGACCCATGCTTTCACCTAGGACATTGTGCATCTATTGCAGGATATGGCACGTGTGATGCAGGGTGTTGAGTCACATGATGGCTCGACATACTCAGATACATGCTCTCACATTTTCTGGACCTTGGACGATGGATGGATGGGTTTTCATTTTGCAAATATGGCCATGTTGGCACACAAATGGGCAGGAGACCCACACTTTGGGCAGTGCACCCCACACTTCATTCAACACCTAATGAGGGTCTTCTATGTTGATTGCACCATTTGACAATGACATGTGGCCTTGGGAGGCCCTCTTCACTCATTAGAGGCTTGACGTCACCACACGTGTGACCCTATGGTGGTTTATTTTCATGTATTATCATTCTTAGAGGCTATTTGAGGGGTCGACCCCACTTGTATCATGAATTATTGTCACTTTACTCTATTATTGTGGACATTAGCGCTTGGTTACCTCATATAAATAGAGGGAGCACTCAACTTATTCATTCATCACTCTCACACTTGTGAGAAACACTACTACTCGTCTCTTCTCCGTCTTTTTTCGAAGGAGGGTTATGTCACGAGGTATTCACTTTGTGAACATGTGACATAACGCCTTTGTTCGTGGGATATTAAAGAATACCCTTAATTTCAATAGATATTGGTAAATATCTCCCAAAATCCTTTAGTTCAACCCCGCTCCCAATACATATTTGCAATAAAATAAACCCCTATTTTCACTAGATACCCCTTTTTATGCCCTCCAATACCTATAAACCCCTTGAGACCCCACATCCCCCCAAATACCTACAATATATTGACTTTATTTTTTACAATTTAAAAACCCCCTTTATGAATGAACGTGATAAGATATTGGTCAACAAGGTGATGCCCCCGTGGGTTATGTTGGATGCTTTTCTCTTGTTGATGGATGGAATGTTGAGTTAGGGTTTCCTCATGCATAACGCTTGACCTAGTAAGTGTTCTTCAAGTTTTATGCTTTTGTGTGGTATATTTGGTGGATGCTCTTTTAGATGCTTAATTGTTGCGTGTTACCTTGTATGCTTGAAACCCTAGGAGGGATTAAGATTGTTTATCCCCCTCCCTACTTTCATTTATCATTAATTGTTGAAGCATTTAAGGTTCATTCTAGGGCTTAAGAGTGTTTATACCCTATGGTTTTTGTCTTAGCTAGTTCAAGTCCTAGGGATTAAGATGGCTTATCCCCTTAGGGTTTGACCTAGTTCAATTAAAACCTTGTTGCTAGAAGCTAGAGAAGAAAATGACACCTAGGGTTTGAGGGTATATTCCCTAGGTTTTATTTTCAAGAAGTTTGGGTTAGGGTTTATCATGGTATATGCCCTAGTTTGATCTTCACCTCTCTCTTGCCTCTAGCAATTTTCATGGTGTTTGACTTGCTCCATTTGCCCAAGAAAAGATAAAACGACGCTAGTTTTGTGATTACAAGCGATGGTTGAAACCCTACTTAATTAGAAACTTTCTCTCTCAAAACTCTCTTAGTTTAGCTTTGTGACATCATTTGCTAGTCAATTCTACTCTAACGCTTTGAATAATCATTGGTAAACTTGCTGTTGTCATAAATTGAATGCTACAGCCATTAGGGCTTGCATATATTGCTGAATATTTACGTAATATTGCGGCAAAACTTGCTCAGAATTATTGTTTAGCAATTGGATGTTATTCTACTTGTTGAGGACTAAATTCTAAGATATAATTGCCAATTTTTTGGGTTGAGTTTCTTATTGCTGTTGCAAATTACTCATTGCTGATATAGACTGGTTTACTGCTGCAACTTTACAACAACAATTGGTTTTACTTGTTATCTGGTGTCTAAAGGTGATTGATTGATATGCATTGGAATGTTTCTTGTTTTGCACAGGTTAACTGATTACCTTGTTCAAACTAATTATTTCCTTCAGCTCTCCTGGACCTAGCCTAACCTATTGAGTAACTAAGATAGGGGGGTTATAGACTTGCCTTAGCTTGCTATAGCATCCCTCGAGGTCACTGCGGAAGCCTCCCTTGTGTTGGACCTCTTTCCTTCACTAAAACGAGGGAAGTGCTTTCCTAGGTGACAGTGACAAGTGCCTCTAGTTGTTACACAAGATTGGCATCTTGTGGAGGGTTTTGCACAAGTACAAATCCTGTGATAACAGTATTAATAATTTAATTTTGAAAATTTCGTTTTGAACCCGTTCACCACCTATTTCGACTAGAGGGTCAACTCCATGTGCCATGAAGCTATGTACCCGATGGTGCATCAAAGTTGAAGAGTTACTGGTTCTACAAGGCAATTTTTGCCCCTGACACTTCTTTTTGTAATTGGAATTTCCGCTCCCCTGCGTGGGATAATAATGTAATGGGTCTGCATGGATCATATTTTAGGTTAGTTACCTAGGACTTTATCACTAGGGAAGTCCTTTCATCAAGTGTATTTTTTTCCTCAGGTAATTAATTTGGCCTAACCAACTTTTTTAATTACCCTTGAGTTTTTCACTTCCACAATAATCCTCCAAAGTGGTGAAAGACGTTCTAATGATCGAACCCATTGGGTGACTAGGGTTTAGGAATATTGCAAATGACCATGCTAGACATCTCCTAGAGTCTTGCGGAATTCCGTTGAGTCTAAGTAGTTTTTTTTTTAATTTTTTAATATTGCCCAATTAATGGTATTTTTAATTAATTTTGATGTAAAAATGTAAAAACTAGGTCCTAGGGGATTTTGATAGGGGTGTGAGTACTCAAAAGAAATGGAATGAGACCCTCTACACCCTTGGACCAAGCTTTAGCTCAATTGGACAAGTTTTGCTAGGTCATTGTCCATGAGGAGTCCAAGTCAGCAATTTAATTGCTTAATTGACAAAGTAAAAAATGTCAATTTTTTGTAAAAATAAGCAAAAAGGCTTGAGAGAGAGTGGGAAAGGTTTCCTAACCTTTTTCCTAAGTTGGAAAAGTAATTTTCCAGTTAAAGAACCCCCCTTTGCTTAGCCAACAACTTAAAGTGGCGTTCCCTTGCTAATTGACATGTGGGAATTAAAAAGTTTAAGTGAAAAAAACCACCTAGACCCTAAATTCGCCCTCTTGGTGTCTAACCTCATGTTTGACCATAGGAAAATGTGTTTTCCCCCTTTCCC
>ML796370.1:217114-231368 GCA_009831015.1 Picea engelmannii
TTTTTTTTTTGCCTACACCTAACAAAGAAGCTTGGCTTTGCCACCCATGCTATATCGTAAGGCTAGGATTTAGATTCTATTTTCTGTTTTAAGTTTTATTTGTTTTCCCCACTTGTCCTTAAGACAAGGTTGTGTGGCTAGGTTTACTTGTTTCTTTTTCAAGTTAAGTTATTTCCTTTCTTGCATTCTTTTGCCTACACCTAGCAAAGAGGCTTGGCTTTGCCACCCATGCTATATCGTAAGGCTAGTTTAGCTTGTTAGATAGATCCATGGTTTATGTTTCATGCTTCTAGTTCTTTTTCTTTCAAGTTCATGTGAATATCTAACTAGTTAGAAGCATCTCTTTATCTTACTTAAGCCCTTGGAGGCATCTTCTTTTTCTTGTACATTTTATTTAAGCACTTGTTATTTCATTTGCTCAAGCTTTTACACAAGTAACTTTTAATTGCTTAATCAATCTATTTAGGCTTTAGGGGAATCAATTTACTTAGCCTAATTAGATCACCCATTACTGATGCAACTTTAGCCACTAAAAAGGAGGCTTGTGGAGGTGACTTGGGGTGCTAGATCAGGGATGATCTCATGACACTAGGTGTCCCCCTTGTTGAACACCCAAGTTTTCCGGATTGACTTGTGGAGCTAGGGTAAGGCCTTGTTTGCCTTGCTTCTTGAGCACCCAACAGTCCTTTTGGTCAAAGCGGTAGGAGTATTGGGGTAGTCACCTAGTCTAGGAGTGCAACTTAACTAGTTTCAATCTAAAATCTATTCACAATAACCTAAGCTTTAACACCTTAATCTTATCTAGGTGGTTTATGCTCTTTTATTTTATGCAACCTTTACTTCAAGCATTATCTTTCAAGTATTCTAATTGAGCATTGTTTTGATTGAGTAATTTATCTTAAGTTGCGCACTAGTGCCCGTGGAAGTTTCTCTTTCAAGTTTTATCTTTCATCTCTTGAGTTGCGCACTTGTGCCCATTGGTGGCTTTACTTTCATCTCTTGGTTCCTCTTAAGTTGCGCACTTGTGTTTCTAGTTGCCTCCTTGAAGTTGCACACCTTTCATTGGGGCACTTCAAGCCTGGTTTGCAAGTAATGTTGGCGGTGAATGCATCTTGAGCTATTTCCTTTTCCTTATCTGCAAAAACCTTTAAGAGTTAGTTCATCTTTGCTTCACTATCTTCAGAAATCTAACTAGTGTTTAATTCATTTCATTTGTAAGTAGTTGTACTTTTGGATATTGTTTAATCATCTAACTATTCTTTACTTTGTTGATAATTGTTGTAATCCTTTGTATCTTTTCTAACTTAGAAAGTTATTCTTTCAATTGTACTTATGTTCTTTCTTGTAACTCAGTTGACCCCATTGCCCAACCTTAGGCACTAGTCTTAGTTGTCTTAGGGAAGGGTTTGCTTTTGCATTGAAGGTTTGCATTGCATTGCTTGCCTCTCATATAGGCTAGTTTCCCCCAGCCTTTAACAAATTAAAATTAACTGCTAGATTTCACCTAATAACTCACATAGTAACTAGGGTCTACCCCCCTTGGCTTCCCTAGGGTAAGCCTAGACGGAAGGAGTTCAAGTCGAAGTAACAGTGGGCTTGAACTTAGGCATTGTGCCTCCGAGGACACACTAAGTGGATTGAGACTTAGTCCACGTTTGCAAGTGTGTATAAGGACGACAACGTAACCCAAATTTGAACTTGACCACTTAGATTATTGTGTTGACAACATCTAATTATGTTGATTCCTCTACTCAGAATATTGTTAGGAGGAAATAGAAAACCTAAGTTGGTAATGCCTTGTAGAAAGGTTGTTATCATTATGAGAGGTTGGCTCTTACCATCACTTTGACACTATTCCAAAATGTGACAATGGATGTTATGCACTAATCTGATGCTTGTAGTAGCTACTCTTTGAACAAAATGGAAAGAGGAGATGATTGCAGGAACACTATTGTAGAAAGATAAGACAAAATGGTGGAGTCAACTAATTAAGACATTCAATTGCTATGTTGAAAGGAGGAGGAGATTGTATAAAAGCTCAATACAATTCTTGTCATGTTCTTTAGATACTATCTATTAAAGTCGAAACTTGCACTGAATTTTCTCTGTATTTTCTGCATTTATACTGATCTTTTATCCAAAATTCTGAAAGCATTGCATATCTGCCTAACTTATTATAGTTACCCCATGTGCTTCTCAAGTTCCCACTATCTCCTTTCCTTCCAATTTGGGGCCTTTAAAAAATTTGCTTGTACAACATAATTCTATTCATAGAGGGAGTTGACTTGCTGTTAATGTCATAATTATATCGTTTTACTATTTAAGAACGGTCTTGATATGACGAGACAAAGTCTATCAGAATATTGATTGTCATGGAGCACTTGATAGTGCTTATTAAAGTTTAGAAGGTTTAACTTGTTGGAACGTTGTGATGATTGGTAAACCCAAATTTTCGAATGGTTTGTTCAACTGACTAAGGGAGATGAACATTTGGGAGTTGATTGAATGAGGGGCCAACCAACCAACCAATCGGGCACCATTGGAACTAATTGGGTCCACACTTTAGGGCACATTTAACTTGACTTATTGTGTGTATGGGCCGACTTACGTGTACATTTGCGGGCTATGGCCCCACACTAGCGGTTTGGGTGTGTTACAACAAAAAATAACACCTAAGGTGGAAAATTCCCAATTACCAAGGTGCAAACTCAAGTTGAACTTAGGAAGGCTACCCACTATCACCATAGTAGCTCTTCCTCTCACTTTAGGCTAGTTCTTTTCTAGCACAAAGGGGGCTTCCCTAAGGAAATCTAAGTCTTAGGTTGAATGAAGTGTTCAAGGGCTGAAGTTAAGTTTGATTTGCAACCTAGTTTATATGTGTCCTATTACCTCACAAACTAGCACCCTTAGATTAAAGTAAAAAATATTTATACTAGCTTATGGGGAACTAAGAGGGAGGCCAATCTCACCTCACCAACCCTCTTCACACTTTAGGTTGTCTCTTCTCCAATTCAAGGCGGGCTTCCCTAAGGTAGGGTTGCTAAAGCTTAGGCAATGATGGTTCAAGGTGAAACGAAGAGTAGCTTTAACAAAACGAGTGTTGTAGTATAGGTTTAAAAGAGAAGTGATGGGAGGATCAAGACTATTGTCAAGTTCATTGGGCAAGAGAAGTTTAGAATCAATTACCAAGGACAATAGCTAAGAGATCAAGAGTGAATGTAGCCTGAATTAAGGATCCATAAGAAAATTATTCTTTTTGTCCACTAAGTGCAAAAAATTAATTGTGAATACCTGAATTAAGGAATAATTCCAAACATGTAGGAGAGAGTGTGTTTATTGAAGGATATGTAAATATGTAACTAGCTCAAAGTAAGAATAAAGCTAAGTTGCATGAAACAGGGAAATGTCTAGAAGTTTCTGAAATAGGTATGGTAGGAAACGCGACCCTAAAAAAATGAAAACGTCGAGGGAAACACCGTATATATATATATATATATATATATATATATATATATATATATATATATATATATATATTTTCTTGACATTATGACACACATAAATGCCATTTTAGAAGGAAAACCATGTCTATATTAACTCCCATAGATGACAATATCATTGATTACATGATGCAAGCAACAAAATCCAAAATTAGCCTTTATAGATGAGTCTATACATCCAAATTCAGCCTTTATAAATGAGTGGTTTATCTTTTAAAAAACAAATAAAAAATATATATGAGTGGTTTATCTTTTTTAAAAATGGAAAAAAACAACAAAATTGGGCAGTTTTGGGGGGCCCGCGGCCTGCTTAGACGCCCGTACGGGCCCACAAACAAGCAAATCAGCGTCGAAAAATGGTATGTATGGTTCGAAACCCGATCGAAATGCGGGCGGCCGTACCGTACGACATTTCTTACTCGCGAAATGCCGTACGGTACAACTGCCCACGCTTCGACTAGGTTTCGTACCAGTTTCGACGTTTCGCCGAGTTGATGTTATTGGGATGACACCATCATGGCCGTTTCCTGCAACTCAGGAATAAAGGTACACATTAACAAATTCCAACAACAAGACACAAAGGCTTAGAGGGGAATGAACCACACATCTACTCTTCTAAATAAAGGAACAATCTTCTTGATTAGGTAATTGCTACCTATATTTTCAACCCTTCCACATACATTTGATGCAAACAATTTCCAGCAATAGTCTTCAACAAGTGAACCCTAACACTTATGACACAATAGTAGAAGTGTCTAGTTTTCCATTACTTTCAAGATGTTCAACAAAGCTCAAGGAAAAAATCTCCAAATCCGGCTATACCAAATGAGGGAGAGAGCAAACGCTTATATAGGTTTGAGCTCAACTCCTCTTACAATAAAAAGGTATTTTTTTTCCTAGATCCACATCTACTCAACATCTTTTCCAATAATAGAAATAATTGGTTTAGATTCACTTTTCCTCCAAGGAAAATAAATAAAATAATCGTAGCTCCTAACCAACTCTCATGACAAGTCAAACAATAGTAAAGTAATGTGGTGGTTAGCCATACATCTCCTCCAAGTGGTTTTTGACCATGCCAATAACTACCAACATCCTCCATAATGTCCACAAACCAAGATCTAAGGAGATCGATCCACTAAAGATGAAATAGACATCATATATGCAAGGTGTATCAAGGGGAAGTCTATCATAAGAGTCCACCTCATCATAATGATCACTATATTGGTGAATAGAGGGGACGCCCCACCCAATATATGAGCCAAGTCATAAAAGAGTCAACCATTAACTTAACCCACGTAAATAATAAATCCGCCTCTTTTAAAAGGCTATGATATCCATAGGCTTAGCCCTAAAAACTAGACCGGTATCAATTGTATCTGATGGTCTTCCTTTCAGCCTATGACTACTCAGATTGCTACAAGACCGGTATTAATATTGTAGATGCCTTGATTAAAACCATTCAATAGATTGTACCCTACAATGTCATTCAAGTCATCACTGATAATGTTGCTAATTGTAAGGCAACAAGAGAAATCAATGAGGATAAGTACCTCAATATATTTTGGTGAGGGTCTTTGGTTCACACAATGAACCTTTTGATGCATGATATCATTAAAATGAAGGACCATGATTATAGATGGATTGGTGCTTTGTACTAGAGAAGAAAGAATATGATAAGATTTATTACCAATCATACCATGGACCACTTCATTTTTCGCAATCACTCCAAGTTGGAGTTACTAAAGATTGCAAAGACCAAATTTGCTAGCTATTATCTCACCTTCAAGCGCCTTTTGAAGGTAAGAGAGGCATTGGCTAGTATGGTCTCGAGTGATTCATGGTAGGATATAAAAGACAGGGATACATCCACATCTGACAAAAATGACTTTCAGGCGGTGGAGGACACAGTTCTTGATGGTCAGTTTTTGCAACAGGTGAGGTATATTCTGCAGTTCACCAAACCCATTTACAATATGATTTGGTTTGCAGATACAGATTAACCGTTGATTGGAGAGGTGTATGAGCAGATGGACAACATGCTAGGCCAAATCAAAGACATTGTTCGACTGAGGGATGTGATCTTGTATGATCATATCCATAAACATGTGGTCAAACGGTGGGATAATTTGAATGTTCCACTACATGCCCCAACATATGTCCTTACCACAAAATATTATTCTTCATCTTGGTTGGCCCAACCAACACCTGGGGGTGGGGTTGGAAGAAAACCACACATAGATCTAGAGGTCCAAAATGGATATATGCTTGCATTGGACAAGTTGGTACCTAAGGAAGAGGAGTGCGCTCAAGTACGAAGCGAATTGAGAAAATACATCAATGAGCATGGAGTCTTTGGTAGCTTGCATGCAACCAAAGATTGAGACAAGTTGGGTTCTATCGAATGGTGGAATATGTATGGCTCCTCTACCACATATTTGCATAAATTGGCGGTGTAGGTGCTTTCTCAGGTGGTTAACACCTCTTCAACAGAGAGGTGTTGGAGCACCTATAGCTTCATCCACGGTGTAAAGAGAAACAACTTGAATGCAGACTGGGCAGAAAGCTTGGTTTATGTGCATTACAACTTGAGGTTGTTTTCCTCCCATTATTGTGATGTAGGGGGAATGATTATTCTAAAAGAGATGCGACTTGGGACAACAATCTAGAGGAGACTAATTTGGAGGATGGAGCCATGGTTATAGAGCATTTGGAAGTGGAACTTTTGGGTGATCACGATGATGATCATATTCCTGGAGTAGACATGCCACCCCCATCCACTAGCAGTGTTCCAGATGCATCAATTTTTTCTTTATCTTCACAACGTCCATTGTCACGTGGGGGCCTTTCAGCTGTTGGTCATGTTGCACGAACACTTCCACCTACTCCTACTCTTCTTCAAAGATCACGGGAAAAGAAACTAGAAGTTTCTTGTGGCAAGAGGAAAACTTAGAGCATAATACTTAGTACTTGCTATTGTATACTAGATCTCTTTTTCTTTTTCTTGTTTAGAAGTAGTCTCTAGAACTTAGTACTTTGTCTTGACTCTTTATTATGGCTTATTTTGTAAACAATGAAGTTATGAACATTATATGACGATTTACCTTTGAAGTTTGAAATTTGAACTATTGACTGAATCTTACAACTTTTTGGATATGATGTTCTAGAGTCTATTTCATTTTGTGGTTGATGTTGTCTGTTACAATCTATTGTTGACAAATTTTTATGATTGATGTTATATGTGTACTAAATGGTTGATGCTTTAATGATAATCATTGATAATCACTAATCCAATAGTTAAATGATCTTATATCTATGTTTTCATGTTTTTTGCAATTGATTCAACATTCTGCATGTTTTTTCATATATATGCATCAAAATATATTAAAATATGTATTATATAAAAAACACTCATGAAACGCTCCCACTCCTGGATTTTTTTGAAAATTGCGCTTCTCGCTCCCGCTCTCCGCTCCCAACAACCTTGCTCCAGAACATAATTCATGATAAATATTCGTCGAAACCTACCATTGACTTCATGATGCAACAAATCTGCTCCCCTGCTGAAAATGTATGGATGTTGATCACTATAAATAAAAACAAATGTACAACATACCTTGACATCCTTTGGCTACCCCTAACCATGAGGGACAAAATCTGAATTGTTCTCCTCAAGCATCATGAATTTGCTATTAAGGCTGATCATAAAAGGAAAGTGTAAAGTCATGTTTTTCGCCACCAAGCTTTTCGTATCTATGTCAGATGGGATCTTCACGATCAAACCAGAGCAATCAACATCCCATGTACATCTTCCAACCAAACAAAGATTGCTTATGTTATCATGATCTTGGCTTCCACATTCTTTGTCACATGAGACAATAGAAGCACCTAAAATTTCTCCATCTTCCAAGGGTTTCTTTACAAAATCTATCCATTTCAGATCTTCAAAAACTTCATCATATTCAGAAATTTGAAAAGGAAATCCACCATAACTTACCAAACCCTTGCCTTCTTTAGAAATGATGATGGCTGCTGGAATGTCCTCCTCATGCAAGTGTACATTAACATCAAAGGATGCTTCTTCTAAAATAAGAGAAAGTACATTATCTGGAATAGAATCTTCACCACAATTCTCCTCATTGGGATCTTCTTTATGAGGTGTAAGGTCTCAAGGCTTTCATCACCACACTACTCCTCTGGATCTACAATATCATGTACTGATGGATTTTTTGATGAAGGAATGGGCTGGTCATCTTCTAAGAAATCCTCTTGGTACTCATTTCCCTTCTGCACATTAGCTGATCCATAACACCCTTCTTCCAAGAAAGTAACAAGGGCATTAAATGTTTCAACCTTTTCTTCTATTTCAGCCGATAACACCTCCTAAGGGTTACCACAAAATGCAAGCAAAAGATCCTATATCTCCCTTTCTATTTCATGGAAAGCATCAATTGTAACATGGGTGTCATGAGTTTCATCAACTAGGTCTTCAACCTGTTCTTCCTGTATGGGGCATGGCTGAATTTCCAGAGGCTTTTGTGACCCCTTATTATGGTAGTAGTAGTACAAGCATTCATCCCCTTTGCATTTAAACCGAGCACATGTTTCTTTTGCATGAGGAGATTCGCATCCCCGCACCAAATTAACTCTTCCGATACCACATATTTGAAATATTCAACTTAGAGCTAAGTGGTCTAAGTTGTTTATCTAGAATATTAACTCCGTACTTCTTTAGAATATTAACTCCGTGCTTCTCTATTTCATTTGCAATGCAGTATGCTGTTTTCATTTCTTGAATGCACATTCTCTTCAAGGAAAAAGATTTTTTTGACTCAAATGCATTAATGTAAAGCCTTGTAAAATACCATTTGGCCTTTTCGATGGAGGAAAGGCCAAATACTTCTTGATGAACCTGTGACGAAATTGCCAATGGGGCCCATGTTCCTCCTTTTCGAGGAAGAGGTGTTGCAAGGATTTAATATTGTGTTCATGATTCGCCATTGAATCATCAAAAACTTTGTGGAGTTGCCATGTGAGTTTTCAAATGCCTTCAAACCCTACTAGATGTTCTCACCTCTAGAAATAGCTCGTCACTTCAAAATATTCTGGAACAGGGCTTCGTTCCTTCGAGAAGTTTCCAGATGAGTAAAAGGTATTCCAAGAGATGTCCTCATTTATCATCGTAGCAAATCTATTGAATTGGGAATTGGACTTTGTCACCGGCAATGGTGCCAATTTAAACCCACACTTCAAATATTACAAAGTTCTTTAACAAAGTGCAAATGTAGGGGCACTTAGGAAGATTGCCCAATGTCACCTCAACAACACATCCTCTGTCTTTAGGTCAGTTCTTTTCCAGCACAAGGGGGGAAACCCTAGAAAATAAATGTTTTTGGTATTTTTAGAATAAGATGGATGGTGGAATTTACCAAGACTAATGCCTATCCAATTGGGTGTGGAGTTAGGGCAGATTTAGAACAAGAGGGTTTGAATATAATGGATAAGACATAATTAAGCTATCATAGATATGCCATAATTAGTCCAAAACAAATTTTCAGAATATGCAAGAATAAAGTGAGATCCCTTAAACAAGATCACCGTCACAACCAAGAAATTGCTGTTAGCTTTTGGGGCTACTTCAAAAGTGTTTTCACCTTGCTAGGGGAGTGTTATGTCTCCTAGCCCCTTGGTGATGCTCCATGGACATATGGATGGCTCAGTTTGGGTGGATTCTTGACCTTGGTTAGAGTGTGTTATCACATGAATCTGCACCAATAGATCAGCACAATAATTATAGGCCATCTAGCCTTGCCACCGTTCGATGCCTCTTTGTTTGGATTGGTGCTTTTCCAGTCTTAGGGGGGTGTCCCTCGGGTTGTAAGCTGTTATCAAACTGATAAATCTGGGTAAATAATTCAACTAATCAACACACAAAAGCTTGCCCTTGAGATGGTCGTAAACAATCAAGAGCAAAGGTAACTTCTTAATCAAAATCAAGATGGTTGATATTAGATTCTTGAGCCAATTACGATAGTTAAGGAAATGAATGAATTAAAATGAATGTGCACCTTAACTGAAATAGGAAATCAAGTTAATTGCACAAGTAGCTAACCAAACCACTGCAATACAACTAAACAACTATTCAACCAAGTGTTTCCAAGAGCCATAAACATGGCATAGTCGAACCAAATCAGTATGTTATTCAAGAGATCGAATTACATCACGATGACAAACATATGACAGGCTGCAATAGGTCCCCAATGGTATGCAGTGATGGAACCGGTTTGTTGGATCCGGAAGATGGGAGGATGATGGGAGTCTGCTGCTGTAGTCTGCTCAGAAGTATTGTCTAACCCCTTCCCATAACCTCAACCTAGTAGATATAGAAACTAACGAATAGAATCGGGACTAGTATGCCCTAACTTGGCATGAGAGAAGATAATATCACACCAAGACTGATAGCCTATGCATGGCTTGCTAACTGATGATTAACTTGCTGTTATAAAGATGTTTGTTATTACACAAGTTGTAGGTTGGGCAAAGCCCGATCCAACCACCAATTGGCGACAACTTAGAGAGCACCTACCCACTGTCACCTTAAGCAGGTGTTCCCGTCACTTTAGAGGTGAGATAGTCACCTCAAGGGGGAATCCTGGTGACCCTAGGGGGGATTGAAATGGAAAACGATATGTATGGATGGAAGCCCCTAAAGGTCAAGTTTCTAGATGGAAAAGGGAACTTGGAGATGAGTCTAGAGGGTTGCTTAAGGTTGCCAATGATTTGAGTAACCTGCCAAGTGTGAATATCTGCCCGAGACACATAGAAAACCAAGTATATGATATAATATGTTAGTTGGACAAGCAAGTTAATCTTGCTGTCCCTAATTGCAACAAAAGTCAATGATGTATATCAGCATATAGAAGATAATAAAGGCTGCAAAATAAGTGCTAAAACTATAATTGAATAAGCAAGAGACAAGCTAGTGAAAGCTAGCTTAACTCAACAATGATAAAGCAATACTTTAGCACAAAAGCAAGGCTGAAAAAAAAACTTACTATAGTGATATTTATCAAACCAAGCTTTATAACAGAAAAATCAGCGAATGAAAATCACTTTTAACTAGCTCAAAAAGTGTGCTAGGGTTAGTAGTTTGTTAGGGAAAAGTTGTAGCCAATTCCTTGGGTTAGTTTGGGAGTTATCTAGGGTTAGAGAGTTAGTTTTCTGCAGCCCTAATGGCTGTAGGTTAGTTTTGTAACAATAACAATTTTTAGTGGGTGAAAGAGGATGCCTCAATGAGGCAAGAAAGCTTAGGGCTCAAGGAACAATGTCCAAGTGAGAGAACTTTAAAACTTGAAACTTTTACGTTTACCAATGCAACGTTTTATTTCTCCAATGCAATGAACTAGTGCCTTTGATTATGGGTTAATGGGGTTAAAAGAAAAGAGCTAGAGCTACTACCTCCTTGGGGGTATAAATCCTCTTATTCTCCAAGGCAAGTAACCTTAGCTAGGGTTTAAAACTAAGGAGTGTATTCCCTTATACTTCCTTAGCAAACCCTTGCAAACAAGTATTCTATGATTAAAATTATGATGAAGCTAAAGTAGGGGTGTATGCACTTATACTCCCTACCTAGCCTTAGCAAAATCAACCTTGAGCTTGAATTACAAATGATAGCAACAAGTAAAAAAGCCTTACCAATCCAATAGCAACAAGATAAACATAAGTTGCCAAGATAAACCACCACAATAGCAAGAAAATGACCTCCAAGAGCTAACGTATCATCATCATCAACTCCACAACCAAAGAAACACCATATCATAGCACAAGAGAACCAAAAGCCTCAAGGGTAGCGAAAATTTCAGTCAAATTCTTCTCACAATGGGAGAGTTATGTTATGAAATGAGATTCACATGATCTCTATTTACACAAAAACCTTAAAACATAGTTAGTCCACTTAGCAAGGGTAAAACATAAGATAAGGGGTCAACAAACCTTATCTTATCCCTTGCATCAAATAATAACATTTAACTTTCACTTTAACACAATAGAAACCCTAAAAGTAAGATGACATCACTCCTTTAGGGGACGTTTTGACCACTCGAGCAAGTCGTTGGAGAGAAAAATGGAGGTTGTTGGGGCTCCTTGAGCCTCCTCATCATATGCTAGGGTCAATCCATGTCTCCTTTGGTCAAAATATGCCAATTGTCAATGTGCAATGGCTCCATCACCACCAAACCCCCTCAAGCATGACGTCAAGCCTCAAAAGGTGACGTTTTGCCTCTCCTAGGAAAGTTGTTTGGGTAGTAGGGGCTGGGTAAGATCCTCCATGATGCCATGTAAGCCTCCAAAGGCAGTCTCTGTGATCCGATGTGCGGGCCTACAACATCCAACCTGTGGGCTTCTTGCCCCATGGAAGCCCAAGCTAGGCTTGTTCTCCCAAAACTGGCCACCAAGCAAGGTCCTACAAAACAAAAGGGTACACCCTCCAAAGATCTCAAGTCAAATATATTGTGACAAGTGTAAACCACATCTAATAAGCAAGGCACCTAAACATGTGCATCAAAACTACCTCATCAAATTAAACAAATGCTCAAAAACTCTATACAATTGACCAAGTTTAAGTATGAGAGGGGTGTCATAAAAGTCCTATTAGGTAGACCAAATCCCTCAAGTAGGGGATGCTCCCGAGGATGACCTCTCAAGGTTATGTAGTGGATGATGAGGTGGAAGGGGTTTAGACTTCATAGGTCAATGAGTTTCATAAAATACAAGGGCTCATATTATCTCATTTATGGGTGCCTTTGTAGAGGGTGTGTGGCACCTTCGTTTGCGATGCACTTTTCCCAAGCCCATCTTCTTGCCATTCTTTCTTATATTTCTTTCATGTTTTAAGGAACAAGTTGAAGGCCACTATCCTGACTTGGTGTCCAGATAATGACAATGTCATTCACAAATACCTCGCGGAAATGAGAAGGCTGGCTCGTGATGAGACCCCCTTTCTCTCAGTTGTGTAACTGAGAGCCATTACCCTGGCTTGGTGACCAGATGATGGTAATTTCATACCGCTAAATACCCATGATCATGATAGGCCGGCTCGTGATGAGACCTCACATCCTCCAACTAACCCCTTAAGCATTCACTATCATTTTCTTGTGGGTCTCCCATTTCTTATAGAGAAGCGTTTCATTGCTTTCTCGAGGATCCCTGGGAAAAGTATCTGGAAGGTCTATAATTACGCTTTTATCTTTTTAACCAACAACAATCCCTTTGGGCCTTCAGCCCCTTCTTCCCATGAAATGATATACATGCCCTTCTTGGGTCACTAAAGTCAAAGGGCCTAGAAGAGGGCAACATGATGGGAATGTAATGAGCAGAAAGTGGTAAGTATGGTCGGGAATGGTACGACAACTCCTTAAGAGACCCCTAGTCACAAACCTTCCCAAAGGTTGGCCACTTACTAGGAAATCTATGACACTCACCAAGGTGAAACATGGCCAAAAGCATAATGTCTAAGCAAACGTTCTATAATCAAAAGCAGCTTAAATACATGTTTAAATGCCTTAAATATTAGGGTGATTACCTGCCACAATACCTGACTTGTACCGCATGGAGCAAGACCCATCTGCCTTCCAAAAGCTAGCTGGTGTGGTGGATGCGCTGACAATGGATCAGAATGTGGTGATAGAGCAGGCTTCTGTATGTGCAAGCGGATGCTGCTAGTCATGTGGTCTCTCGGCAACTTGAGGGCCTCGAGACATGATCTCCTTAGTTATCCCACAAAATGGGGATAACAATGTTCATGTGGTAGAAAATCACTATTCACTAATCATATCATCATAAACTTGCTAAAAAACAAATCAGCACAGTACTTTGTTTGAGGTCTAACTACTATTTGAGATACTGATCAGCTGTCTTCAGCATGCATTGGCTCTCACACATGCTGATTAGCCTATCTGTGCATTCTATCCTCCAACATAATGTCTGCTGCCAACAATAACCACAAGCTATTGCTGAAAACAAAACTCTGGGTGTATCCTCAGTTTGCTGTAACATGCACTTGATGAAAAACTGTTGTTTACTAATTATTATCACTCTAAACTGTAGTGCTGTAACTTGCAACTGGGGAGAATCACCGTGGATTAACTTCTATGATAGAACCTGTCCAGACTCCAAACTAGTCACTTCAACACTCTATCTCATCCTCTAGCTGCTGCTTACTTATTCTAACCATAGGAATCTGCTAGAAATACTTCAATGACAGCACTAATCCTCTAGCAGAGTATGCTATCTTAGGTGCTGTTCCTTCAGTCTGACCACCACACATGCGGCTGATTATCACTCATAACCACAAGATATGCTGAAATTACCCTAATTAATGTGCCAGAGTGATTATGCCACTGAATTTTCCTTGTATGAAGCAGAAAAGATGCCTAGATTGCAATATCTCCCTTGAAGCCCAAAATTGTATGCATGGCTGCATGCATTGACAAGGAAAAGTAGTTGTAACAAACGGTAAACCCCCCAATATAGCCACCATGAACTTCCCTTGAATCATAGTTTTAAAAACCGGAACCGGCACCGGAACCGGTCGAGAGTCCAACCTGAACCGGAACCGGAACCGGTAATGAACGGGTCGAACCGGTTTTTAAAAAAATACATAAAATATTTAAATTTTAACGAAAAAAATATATTTTAAAGATTTTAAATCATGTTTCCAAAGCATTAGAGACAACATATCCAAAGTATGCTCATGA
>ML796370.1:246169-256503 GCA_009831015.1 Picea engelmannii
TAGCAGCCATGAAAGACAATACGTGTTCAGTTCAACCTCAGAAGAAGTCTTCTTCGAAGAGAAGCCTTAAAGTATCCCTGGTTGTCCATCCAGATCCGTGATCCCATGATGAAAGAAAGAAGTGGAATCTTTAGGGCATGGAATCTATAAGAAACTCCATGGACCCAAGAGCTAAAGGAAAACATAAGGAAGAACATGAAGATTCCAAGAAAGAAGAGAAGCCTGAACAACCAATCACTGTATTAAGAATCACAAGATTACCAACCTAATATGAACTCAATAAAAACAATCAAGCAGAGGAATTGAAAGTTTTGATATGCAAACATTACAAGATCCAGAACTAGAGGTTCTCCCACATGGAGGGAGAAAACTATGATGATTACTTGTTCCAGTAAACCAAACATACCTCTACATAAGTCATTATATCATCTGCAATATCCATAGGTTGGAGTTCTACATCAAAATGAATGCAAAGACTGTTCTCTAGAGCAATTGAACAGAGAGCGTATGAAGAGCAACCTCAAGACTTTGAAGCATACCGGAAAGAGACCCTTGTATGCAGATGGAAGCAGATAACTTGGTGGAGAACCTCCAGTGCACAGCAGAAGCGTGGTGAAGATCTTCTATAACAGAGAAATTGTATCAAGATGGTTACTCAGAAGATCAAATCTCATGATGACAGAAGAAGTGCCACATGGATATGTTCCAGTTTTCCAACAATGATATACTTTATTGATCAGAGCTACATGAAGCCTTAAGAGAAAACCAGTATTCCAGATCAAAGTACATTTGAAATCAAGCATTACATTATCCGTGATAAAGTCTAGAAAGGAGAAAAGTGGTTCTCCAATACATATCTCCACAGATGAGAAGATAAGCAAACATTTTGGTAAAGCTTCTGTCCAAGATGAAAGAGTTTGCGTACTCAATTTGGAGCTCGTGGAGACGTCTTCCTTATTGAAAAAGGAAGAGATGACTCCTAGGTTGGGAGGGAGCACTGATGTATTATTGATTGATGGACAGTCATTTTTTAGTTCGAAAAATGGTCCAGGATGGGCAGATTCTTTCCAGTTCGGAAAGTGGATTGAGATTTCTGACGAACAAACATTTTCCAGTTTGGAAAATGGTCCAGATTGCTGATGTACCATAGACAACGACTTCCCATTGTGGTTAACATGGTAAGTTGTCTAGGGCAGTCTCTCTTCTTGAGGGTTACTCAAGAAGACTGGCTCGCCTCGCCGAACAACTATTTCTCATTGTGGTTAACATGAGGAATGGTCCGTTTTGGAGGTTGGTACAAGACAGTCTTTTCCTCTTGTGGTTAACAGAGGAAATGGTCCGGACAGTCATTCCTTAGGGTGTATTCATTCTCTCCAGGTTGCACTTTGTTTAGTGCCGGAGGAATGGCCCAGGGTGGGGAATGGTCCAGGTTCAACAATCAGGGACAGACATTCCTTAGGGCAGACTCATTCTCTCCAAGTTACACTTTGTTTAGTGTCGGAAGAATGGATCAGGGTGGGGAATGGTCTAGGCTCAGAAATCAGGACAGTTATTCTTCCTTGCTTGAGAAGAATAGTCCAGATATATCATCATTGATGTCTTACTTTTTGAGGGCAGATGCTCTTCCGAGATTTCACAGATGTGAGTGGAAGAATGGCCCAGATGATTCAATTTTATATCATAACATTGTTTCTGTGCAGGTCGATATCAGATGATTGTTATGAAGATTGTATGACAATAGATGTATACTACTGTGGTGGATGTGTTCCATTGTTTGTGACTATACGTTAATGATCAAGTACCTGTGTGCTACTTGGTGTGGTAGTGTACCACTGGATTGTAGTTGTGTACTGCTGTGGATAGACACAGTTGTGTTCTATTGAATGATATTGTTCCGATTGCCTTGAAGACTATCAACAGTGTTGAATATGATTATCAGCTAGATGGATAATCAATGAACAGAGTTTTCCTAGACAAAAAATGGTTCAGAACATTTATTCTTCTAGATTAGAAGAATAGCTCTTGTGTCACTCTGTGGAGTGAGCATCATGTCTGATTACTCAGATAGAGTATGGTTCCGAGAGATGATGCAGCTGATGACATTGATGGTGATGATAGTGCTCATGATCTAGTCATGAGATAGTCTAGACGACTATGTTGATGCTACTGGGTGAATGGTATGTTTTGTGCTCAAGACCATTACCTGTAATACCTCCCTAGCTAGGAGGGAGTGTTAATATTATGGTAGCTGCGGGAGGTATTTACCTGCACGTGTAGACCTGATGAGAATAGAATATTCTAGGAAGCAAGAAGAAACCCTAATGAGTTGGCTAATAACCCTAGAAGACATGTCGGCTCAATAGGATAACTTGTATCAGGTTATTAGCCTCCAAGAGAAGAAGTCGATCAAAAGAATTAATATATACTGAATAGACAGATACCCAGAATGAGAAGTCGGCCCAGGCAGTTAGCCAGAATTAGTATAAATACAGGAGGCTAATTCTCATTCTGGTAGGCAATCTCATAATTGCAGAGCAACACTTGTGCGCACTGCAGTTGCCCAGTTTATGCGCAGTTTTGGAGGAGAGCTGTCGTTGCAGCTGCTGCAGTTGGCTTGGACTATATCTTGGCTAGGGTTTGGACTATCTGATCAGCTCTTGTTGATGCGCTATCATTGGGGAAAGGTGTGCTACCCTTTGTTTGGCTATCCAGCCTAAGGTTTTCTTCTAGAGTGATTCTCTGTCAAGGTTAAGGTGCTCGGAGGGTGGCTTCGGCCTATGGTTGGGTGACAATAGTGATATTGTCAATGGTAAAACGAGCACATCCATTATATTCTAATAATCCGATGCATGTTATAAGATAATACCATACTTGAAAGAAAAGGAAGACATCTCTGCTGAACAAAAGGCCTTGGCATTATCTGTCACTATCTTTGATGGAACCCCAAACCTGGTTATGATTCTGTCTTCTAAGAAATCCATCACAACCTTTTCAGTCGCTGACTTTGTAGGAATGGCTTCAACCCACTTTGTAAAGTAATCTGTTGCTGTGATAACCCATGAATAACCATTACTTGAATTATCATTAAACTTCCCGATGAAGTCCAAACGCCATTGTTGAAAAGGTGCTTCAACAACAACTGGTTGCAAAGGGAGTGCTGCTAACTTTTGCTTTCCTGTGAAAAGCTGACATGGCTCACATTTCCGAACAAACTGATGCACATCTGAGAACATGGTGGGCTAGTAATATCCTGCTCTAAGGATTTTGTGGGTAGTAGTTTTAGCAACAAAATGTTCACCACAAAACCCTCCATGGAATTCATCCACTAGTTTCTTTGACTCAACGTCATCCACACATCTAAGGATAATTCCGTCAAGATTCTTCCATCCTAACCCATCTCTAGTAAGAACATACTTAGAAGATTTTAATCTTAAAGTCCTTTTCTTGTGTCCTACTAGATGACTTGGACAAGTTAGATTTTTGAGATAAAAGATAATGTCTTTGTACCATTCCACCTGTTCAAGTTTCAACAAATTAGGATGCCATTCTTGATTATTGATTTGGAAAAACATACCCAAGGCCTTTTCATTACTTTCAGTCAACATTTTTGCTAGGCCTTGACCCATAATCAATTTTGTAGGTTTGATCTCCAAATCATACTCTTGGATTTTAGCAATCCATCTACCCCTTGAGCCTAATCCTTCCACTTGAGATAAAACATCTTTAACTGCAGAATTAGGAACATAACCAATCACCTTGGAATATCCAATGAAGACTCCAAAATGTTTGAGTGATTTGACTAAGGCATAAGCCTGTTTCTCAAACATGGGATACTTTAGTTCTGAATTTTGCAAGGCCCTACTCATGTATGCAATGGGTTGTTCATGGCCTTGATCATTTTTCTGAAGCAACACACCAACAATAGTGTCTTCAGAAGCAAAAGAGAAAATCTGAAAGTCCTTGTTATAATCTGGGCTGACAAGGACGGGAGCTTCACATATGGCAGTCTTAATCGTTTCAAAAACTCGCCTACTTTCTTCATTCCATTCAAATTTAACATCTTTCTTAAGTAACTTATATATAGGTTTCATGATTTCAGCATAGTTAGGAATGAAACTATGGACAAAATTGGTTTGTCCTAAGAAGGATTGAAGATTTTTCTTTGATGTAGGCAAAGGCACCTTACCAATAGCTTCAACTCTTTCTGGGTCTAACTTTACCCCATCTTTGGTAATTATGTGGCCCAACAATTTACCTTCAGTCACCCCAAAGACTGACTTAGCAGGATTTAGAGAAATACCAAATTCTCTACATCTGTCCAAAACTTGCCTAAGGTGGTTAATGTGAGTTTTCCCATCCTTAGAAAATACTGTCAAATCATCTTGATATATTTCAATCAACTTACCAATCAACCCCCTAAAGGCATAATCCATAGCTCACTGAAAAGTAGCTCCAACATTTGATAAACCAAATGGCTTTCTGAGATATTCAAAGGTTCCCCATGGAGTAGTAAAAGTTGTCTTATGCCTATCTTCTGCTTTAAGTCTGATCTGATTATAACCTGAAAAGCCATCAAGCATGGAAATCATTCCTGATCCTGTTACCCTTTGAAGTAAAGTTTCCATCTTGGGGAGGGGGTAGTTGTCTTTTGTGCAAGCAATATTCAAATTCCTGAAGTCAATGCACAACCAAATCTTTCTAGTCTTCTTCCTAGTAACAACCAAATTTGAGCACCATGAAGAATGTCTGGTCTGTGCAATGATGTCTGCTTCTAGCATTTTCTGTAACTCTTGTTGGACCAAAGGAGCTAACTTGGGGTTTAACTGCCTCAACTTTTGTCTAAAGGGTTTGGTTTCTTCCTTAAGAGGAATCACATGCTGAATCACATCCTCCCTATAGACTTTGAGTTCATCATAACTGAAAGCCAAGACATCCCTATATTCTTTTAATAACTTAACAATCTCATTTCTTTCTTCTATAGGGGTAGTCTTGCCTATTTTTACCATCCTAGGCTCTTCATTAGTTCCAATGTTGACTTCCAGGTAATCACATAGTTTTTTCTTTGACTCTTCTTTTTGCTTATGACCATCCTGTCTATCAAAATCCATTTCTGAAGATACCACTCGCCTAGGGGGTGCTTTTACTTCATCATCAATCTCAGTGTAGTTACAACCCTCTTCTTTCATATTGATGCCTAAGTCTGAAAACTCCTGAATGTGGGTTAGAAACTTAATCACTTGTTTGTCATCATCAAAAACCTGCCAATGATCTACATTATTAGGAACTGATGGTCTAAAGATCACTTCAACTGAAATATTTTCATCAATCAAACTGTCTGGGAGCTGAAGTGTGGAAGCTGCAACTACAAGTTCATCTGCCTTTGAATTCTTTTCTCTAGGAATAGAAATCAAGTCCATGACATCTAGGTCATTCATTAAATCCCAAATTGCATTCCTATATCCCTTCAATCTTTCAGACTTACAAGAAAATTTACCTTTTAACTGTTGTATAACCAAGTCTGAATCCCCTTTGATGTTTAGACATCTTATACCTCTATCTTTGCAAAGTTCTAAACCAAGGAGCAAAGCTTCATACTCAGCCACATTATTAGTTGCATCAAACTCCAATCTATAAGCAAATTTCAAAACTTTACCATTTGGAGCTTGAAGTATAATCCCAGCACACCTTTTCTTGTTCTAGAAAAAGCACCATCAAAATTCATGTACCATACTTTGTTTACTTCATCATCTTGGACTTTATCTTCTAAGGGCACGATGAAGTTAGACAAAATGACATAGTTACCAAGACCCTCATCAGTAAACTTTAACTCATTCTTGGGATTTTTAGGATCTTCAATATGATATCTTCTAAACACTTACCTGTTCAACTTGAAAGTGTTCCCATCTGGAGTAGGATGGGTGGCATAAGATAAATCCATTTGTAAGTTACGACCCAAATCTGCCGTTGCCTTTCTATTCAATAACATTCCCCAAGCATCTGGAGCATTGATTACCACAATGTCCATTTCAAACATAATATCCGGAAATGCTGCTAAGTGTACTTGCAAACCCTTAATCAATCTATGCACTTCAATCGTTTTACTATCCATGGCACAAATGTTACGGTAAGGTCTAGATATTCTTAAGTTCAACTGTTGCATCACTTTCTTAGTCATAACATTTGAGCTTGCCCCTGAATCTAGAATGCAATTATGTAACACTTTGTCATTTACAAGTAAAGAAAGGTAGAAGGGTAAGTTCTTCTCATTTCCCCTATCCCAATTCTGTAGAATTATTGGTGCGTCCTGGTAAGCCACGACTGGTTGTTTCTCAACAGAACTCTTAGGAGGATCATCTATGGCTTTAAGTAGCTTTTCCCTTTGTGAAGGGATCTTTATAATCTCTGATACTGGTACTAACATTTTTCCATTATTTAGCCATCCACCTAAGTCAATATTCAATTCAACATTAATAGGCACACTTGACCTAGGAGGGGTTGGAGATACCTTGGGAACATTTGTTTGACCTTTATCTTGACTTTTATTTCCATTCCTTTGGTATGTAATGCCTCTATGCTTAGCCATTTCTGCAACTTGTTGGGGTGTGGGCTTGGGCCCATACTTTTCTGTTGCCTTATCAACATTATTCATGAAGTTTCCACTACTTCCACGATCCTCAAAATCCATCCAATTAGACCAACCTCCATAGTACCTTTCACCACACATATTTATTTGTTCATTTCTCTGGTTTCCATAATCATTATCGCATTCTTCAAGGAAAACTAGACAAGTTGACTCCTCATGAAACTCACCACAAGGTCTACAATAAGGTATAGAGTGTTGATCTACCAAGTTGGTGGATTCAAAAGGATTAGGTGGCTTTTGATCATTTTGGGGAGGTCTTCTTGGCCACTTATCATTTGGCTTGTGTTGTTGTCTATTATTTTGGGACCTCTCCATAGTGATCAACCTATTTTGCAAAGCATTGATCTGATTGGTATGGTTCACTTCCATTTGTTTAATTAACTGGGTCAATTCTTTAATTCCATCACTTGATGATCCTTGACCCTCATCCTTCTTCTTCTTTTCATCATTAACCTTTGAAGGAGTACTTCTTGTGAAACCAGAAATGTTAGACTTCCTAGCCTCAAGTATATTTTGTTCAATTCTTATAGCTATAGCTTGTGCTGCTCCCAAAGTTTGAGGATCCTTATCCCTTAAGGCATACCTCATTTCACCTTCAAATGCCTCTATATAATAAATCAAGATTGCAGTGTCTGATGGCTTAATGTCATTATGAAGGCCTTTCACCAAGCTATTGAACTTAGTGTTCAATTCTACCACCGTTTCATTTTCTTTCTTATGGCTAGTGGTAAGGGCAACAAGCTGGAATCTATGTTTTTTTTGATCACCCCATCTCTTCCTAAATTCATTCAATATCTCATCAAGGGTGCTAAATTTATCTACATCAAAATCTGTAAACCATTATGTAGCATCTCCTTCCAAAGAGTACACAGACAAGGTCATCTTCACATCTTCTTCATCATGACCCCCACAATATCTTTGCACACACATCCGGAAATTCAGGATGTGAGTCTTAGCACTTATAACATTGTTCCCCAGAAAGATAGGTAATTTGTCAATGGCTTTCTCAGGAACTGCGTGAGGGGCACCATAGATCGCTGCAAAGTTCAAAGGTCTCAAAAAGATACTCATGGTTATGTTAGGAGTATTAGTGGGATCATTAGCAGTTGGTTGATTATTAGTTTGGAACAAGAATTGGATATCAGTGAGTGCTTCTTCCCGAAGACTTTCAAGTAATCTCCTAGGAGCAAGGCGATTTAGTCTCCTCCCATAAACCTTTTCGGGTTCGAGAAAAGAATAAGTCACTCCTTGTGAAGTGCTAGATTTTTTCAATGGAGTCGCCACTTGGAAAGGAATCACACAAAGCTAACCAATGCAAGCTCAAAGAATTTTAAGGCCTAAAATTTTTATTGTTTAGTTCTTAAAAAAAAAAATCAAGTTAAAGTCGTTTTAACCAAGGACAAATGACTTGTCCCCGACAACGGTGCCAAAGATGTTGCCGTCCTTATACACTCTTGCAAACGTGAGCCAAGTCCTGCTCACTTAGTGTGTCCTTGGAGGCACAATGCCTAGGTTCAAAGCCCACACTGTCACTTTGGCTTGAACCTCTTCCGTCTAGGCTCACTCCTAGGGAAGCCAAGGGGGGTAGTCCCTAGTTTCTAGATAAGATTTAGAGTTTGAGTTCTAGGAGTTGATTTTAATTTGTTAAGGTTGGGGGGAGTCTAACCTATGATGCTAAGGCAACAATGCAAGATGCAAGAGTTTGTTATGTTAAGCAAGCCCTTTCCCTAGGTCAATTAAGATTAGTGCTTAAGGTTGGGCAAGGGGCAACTAGATGTTAGGGTGTTTCGCTACAATATGATTACAAGATTATCGAAAGAATAGTTAATCCACAAGAGTGTTAGATACAAGTACTTACAATAAAGAATGCTAAATATACAATGATACAACACAACAAGCTAACCATGTTTTGTTTAGATGTGCAAGATATAAAGAAGATCAAAGCATTAGCATCATCAACACATCAAAGCCAAGCATGCCCCAATAGCACTTGCTCTATTGGACTGCCCCTCAATGGCAACATCAACACAATAAATTCTCAAGGATGCTTAGAAGAATTAGAAGCTTTAAATGCAAGTGTCCCACAAGATTAAGAGACTTGGTTGATTACTCACAAGTATTACTTATAGGTGAGATTGGAAAATTAAGTTTCTAAGTGATTAAACCTTCAAGATAGATAAAATTAAATCAAGGTTTTATTCGTACTTAGTGAGTTAAGGGTTTTAAGATTTTCAAAGATTTTAATTACCCTTATTTGAGTGTTTCACCTAAAACCTCCTCCCCCGGTTGCCAAATAACTGCTGGATGCTCAAGAAGTGAGGCAACGAGGCCTACTCTAGCTTCACAGGTCAACCCGAAAGATTGAGTTTTTACGGAAAGGACGCAGCGTGCCGTGAGACCGTCCCCAGTCTAGCACCTTCCGTTGCCCTCCTCAATCCCTGTTTTAGATGGTGAAGATGGTGGTTTAAGATACCCTATTAAGTCTATTAAGTTGGTATATCAATCGGTTAGACCTTTAGGTGTGTTTTTAAGTGTTTTAATGACTTTATGATGCCTTAAAATGATGAATTGATGCCAAAACCGAAACTTACTTCAGCTTATTAAGTGTGTTGTTTAAGCATGAGAATGAAGCATTTAACACATGTATGGCAAGTAAAAGCAAGCTGAAATAACGATTTAGTTTGTCACCATGATTAAACCATTAACATGAAAAAGCTTGTTAAAGAATGCTAAAGCACAAGGGCAAGAAAAACTTGCCAAAGAATGAAAGAAAGAAGAACTCAAGCTCATACCACTTATCTTGTGTTTGTTTAAAGCATTAAGTGTGTGAAAGAAGCTTGGAAGATTAGAAGTGTACCTACACTATCAACTTATCCAACAATATTTACTTAAGTGTGATCGCAAGTGGCCTTAAGATGCTATAACATGGAAAGGAAACCACTTACTCAACCATTAAAGCATTATACATTTAGTATGTGTTGGATTAGAGCATGTAAACAAGATAGATCTTAGAATAGCTTATAACATGCAACTAGATCTAAGAAAGTTGATTATGCCCCAAGGGCTTAAGCTAAGGATGAAAGTGTGTGAGATCTAGATCTATAATATTTTAACCATTAGAGCATTAAAAAAGATCAAAACACATTACTTATCCTAGCCTTACGATTTTGGGGGTTTTTCTTCCAAGGTGTAGGCAATTATTAAACTTAGATGAACTTGAAAGGGAAATGAAAGCAAGACAAACAACTCAATGGCACAAGGTGGAGGCAAGCCTACCTTATTGTGCCAATAAGGTTGTGAGGAAAGTGAGCTATACAACTATCAATACAAAAGCTCACCAAACCCCACTTCCTATCTCAAGGAAAGCTTAAAACATTAAAAAAATTAGAGATTTGAGCTAACCCTAAGCTATCCTAAGCTCACACTTGGGAGGTAGGCCGTACCAATTCTTGTTAAATTTACATGCAGCAGCGAGAGCTATTCTCCTGGAGGATGGCTAAGACCCTAGACGAGATCTAGGGCACCCAGTACACTCCTGGGATATGTGATCTGGGACATATATTGATGAAGACCCTAGGTTAGTAACCAGGGCCCCTGGTTTGTAACCAGGGTACCCATGCCTGGTGCATGGAAGTCTTGGTTCGTAACCAAGCAGTTGAAGACCCTAGGTTAGTAACCAGGGCCCCTGGTT
>ML796370.1:263340-274108 GCA_009831015.1 Picea engelmannii
TCACTATTAGAGATCTAACTTTATTGTTTAAATTCAGAGTTCTATTCTTCCCTATTTGCTGTTCTGTACTTCAGATCTAAAGGTAATTTTGCTTTGAAAATGAAAAGAGACTACTGTTTTATTCTTACCCTAAAAATCTAACAATTCTCCTCCCAAGCTATGAGCAAGCAAAAATCTACTAGAAAGTGAAGAATTAATGAGAAATTAGCTAGAAAATGAAAAAGGGAGGTTGAGCTTTGTTACTCACTTGAAGAGAAGGGTCTTTCTGTGTTGTGTGGCTATTTTAGGGCAACTTAACCCCCTCAACCTGCAAAAACCAGCAAGCTATGCTTGCTGAAAAATCTACACACAATGAACAATGTGAAGAAAATTTTCTGTTTTTAGGGCATAAAATTTTCTCCTTAAAAACCAATGATAAAAATAGTTTTAAAATGACCAATCAACTATGTTAAGCTAGCTGAAATATATATGGAGTGAACAACAATGAAAGAATGAGTAAAAGAGAGAGAAAATAGGAGTTTATATGTGCTTTAAGGGAGGACTCTTCCTTGAGGCAATCCCAATAAAGCCCTTGAAGCCAAACCTGCAACACTTGACAAGATAATATGCATACAATGATAATATGATTGGATATGCTAATAAGATGAAATACTTGCACCCTATCTAGCAAACCAACATATATATATAGAGCTACAAGAATACTCGTTGTTAGATCTACCCAAGTAACACTTTACCCAAGATCTAATCTATGCAATCATCAAATCAAATATTCACAATATTATCTCACATGTAGCAAGAACAAAATTACTTGTTGCTCTTCCAATGATCCTCCAAAGTTTCTCCTTTATTACTCAAAAATGGATCTTGGAGAAATACTTCCTCCAAAACCCTAAGAGCCAAAGAATGGAAGATGGACAAGAAAGAGAGAGAGAGAGTGGAAAATCAAGTAGCATAACAATAGCTCAAGATATAATCAAGAAGAAGTGAGGAGAGGGATCTATTTATACTTGGAGAGGCAAACTCACCCCTCTTGGATCAATGCCAAGTGTCCACCNCCAAGCACAAGCTAGAATCCCAAGGGTAGGGCGCACCATCTAGGGTTTGGATCATGGATCCAAGAGGTGGATGAGTGGGTTGATGTTGGGATCAAGCAAAATAGGTAGTGGGAGGCTAGGGAAAGCGTGCCAAGTGAGAGAAGGGGCCCCAAAACATTTAAAAATAATTTTCTAGATTTTTCCCAAGAGGGGGGCGTAACTCCACAAGGAGGGCGCACCACTTAGGGGAGAGGAAAGGAGGGGAAGGGAATAAATGAGGGGAAAGGAGTGTGGTTACTCTAGGAGGTGACGTGGGGGGTGAGGGAGAGAACACCAACCAAGAGAAGGGTCCACCACCCAAGGAAAACCCGAGTTACAACGTTTCACTCACAAGGGGGGCGTAACTTCCCTAGGAGGGCGTGAGGGTTGAGTGAGTGAGGGGGTGAGGGGTTTAGAAAAAGGTTAGAACAAGTTGGGTTGGGTAGGAATGGGTTAGGAAACCTCTCTCTATCTTTATCCACCTTTTCATCATCCTTTTAACTCATTATTACAATTTTTACATTTTTGCTATGTCAAGACTTAGCAATTAAAATTGCTGTTTTTGACTGACTGACACTCCAAATGGACAAACCCRTAGAAAAAGTTGTCCSACTGAGCTGAAACTTGGTCCATGGGTGTAGGGGGTCTCATTCCGTTTCTTTTGAGCACAAATAMACCTATCAAAAGTCCCAGGACYTAGTTTTTACAATTTTTGCTCAAAAATAATTAATTAATTAAATAATTAAACCTCCAAACTTAGGGAAATTTAATTTAAAAAACTAATCTAGACTCAAGAGAATTCCGCGAAACTTTCTAAGATGTCTTGCATGGTCATTTACATCATTCCTAAACAATAGTCACTAGAAGATAAGCCCATTAGAACACCGTTCACCACTTTGGAGGAATTATTGCAAGTGTGAGGGAAAAACTCAAGGGAAATCAATAAGGCTGAAAAACCCAATTGATATCCTGAGGATAAAAAACCCTCGGTGAAATGAACTCTCCCAATGAACCCATCCCGAGGCAACTGACCTAAATATGACCCATGCAGACCTATTACATTATTGACCCACGCAGGGGTGCGGAAATTCCGTTTACAAAAAGAAGTGTTGGGGCCAAAAATGCCCTGTAGAACCAAATAGTCTTTTACAAATGAGCATCTGATGATGCATCTCTTCATGGGACATGGAGTTGACCCCCTAGTTGGATAGGTGGTCAAAAGACCCAGAGTGAGCCTGATCTTAGAGAGATAGTTGGCTCAGAGGGAGAGTCGCATAAGGAGTTTCTCCTCGGTTCATGTGAGAGAGAGACATCTCACAAGGCTGACAGACAAGTGTCATGAGTCTAGGGTGAAGTTTGTATACTTCAAAGACAAGCTTGACATGATGTAGAATGTCTCCCTCGTTGAGAGGGAGTGTTGATGTTTGGACAACATCGGAAGACATTCTCTAAGAATAATAATTAATAATATGATTATTGATTATTAAATATCATATATAATAAAGTAAATGATAATAATAAATAGTTATTGATTATTCAAGGGACGCATCCTTTCATGGATTGTCACCATATGTTTCCTATATATGGAACACTCATCATTGTAATAAATAATCGATCATATCTCATATGAAGAAAAACAACACTCCTCCCCTATATCCAATGCAATCCGTGCATTTGTTGATGTGGACTCTGGAGGATGACCCCTCAAGAGGATCACCATCATCAAAAGTGACCGGCTCTACCACTAGTTCATTAAGATCCAAGTTGGCTAATGCCAACTCAACACTGTTGTTCAAACCCATATCATCAGAAAACACATCCCACATCTTTGTCTTTCCCTTCAACCACTCTTCTCTCTTCTTGTATATAAGACGAAGGTTGGTGTGCACATACACTACTAAGTCACCTGACACGACGACAAAGAGAAGAGTTCAATAGAAGAGTTTATACTTGAGTGAAGGGTACATTTTTACTGGGGTCGTGACAAAAGAGTTCAACAATCAATGGCACCAACATTGAGGTACATAAAGGGCTTGGTTCTCTTGATTAAATGTCAGTTCCATACCCTCATACATGATAGAATCTAGTGGAAACATTGCAATCTTGCCAATCTTGAAATCCTGAAAACTGTTAAGTCTGCGGAATTTTGAATGGGACCTAAAATTCTACTTTCTCCATATTAAGTCCAATGAGGTTCAAACCACTCTCAAACATCCTGAAACATTTAATGGTAATGTTAAAAATTTAAGTAAAAGGGATGAAATGAAAGATAAAGGAGAATGTCACTTTTACTTACTAGGGTGGGTGAAATGGAGGGAGTGGGGACCTCTTTAAATAGCATTAGTAAGGCAAAATAACCCTCAATTGCACACCAAAATACCTTACAACTCCAACTTGCATGAGAAAACATGAGCCAAGTACTTTTCTGTTACTTAGGTTTTAGGTTTTAGGGACAAACTGGTCGGTTTATGACCAAACCGGCCGGTTTGGTCATAAACCAGCCGACCGATTCGGTTTATTGGCCGGTTTGAACCGATCGACCATCAAGCCGGTCAAACCGGCCGGTTCCGGTTCCGGTTCATCGTTTTTAAAACACTACCTTGAATATTAGGCTAAGGAAAAATTGTTATTAAAATCAAACCTCCAAGAATTAATCATGGGGCTAGGGTTTCTAAAAATATAAAACCTAATTATGAATTGAACAAAGTTTTCCGCTTTATAAAATTAGCAAGGCAATTTGATTTGCTTTTTTTAGCTTGGTAAACTTAGCAAAGATATCAACTATGAATAACTAGGAAAGTTAGGGTTTAGTTTGGCAAAAGTAGCAAGGCGAATTAGGGTTTTCTTTAGAAATAGAAAGACACTACGAATAAATTTAGCAAACATGCAAAGGATTGGATATAGGAATCAAATTAGGTTTCAAGGCTTGATAAACATAGTGCAAATGATAAGTATACAAACGAGGTCAAATTAGGTTTTGAGGTTTGACAAACTTATCAACAACCATTCGACCTAGGGTTTGGATTAACGTCTAATGATAGAATCTGTCCAAACTAGTCACTTCAACACTCTATGTCATCCTCCAAGTGCTGCTTATTCTAACCAGATCACTTGGGTTAACCCTCCTGGTGGGTTACGCCCAAAGATGGCCTTTTACGCTGAGCACTTCTTGGAGCTTAGACACAGGTTCATCGTTTGACCACAGTATACACTCCGCCATTGGGTACACGCTCTTTGCATTCCTCTAGGCAAGTTCAGAGTGGGCTCTCACAGACTTCAGGTAGAGATAAACTACCAGATCAATTGACTAGACGGGATCTGTCAGCTATGCCAGCTACAGGAGGTTGAGACTGTGGAACACTTCATCTTCCATTGCCCCATCTATTATGAGATCAGGGGGCGGTTTCATTTTTTAGGTAGGGGGACTCAGACCCTCACTGGCTTCTTCAGGTATCTTGATAAGCGATGCTAAGCCTTATACATACAGGAGGTCCTCAGGCTTCGAGCCCATACTCTTCAGCCTCCTATGAGACCAGACTCTATTCGGTGGATCACCTCCTTCTTCACGGTGCTACCCTCAAGAAGGGGCACTAAGAGAGAGACTGACACCAATGTAGCTCCAGACTCCAGATCAGTCCGGACCTGTGGGACCTTCCCCCGTCCCATGAGATTTCAACGATATGAACGGACTACATCCCTTCCTAGGAGACAAATGAGATCCCCCAACACTTGTTAGTGTACTACCTCTTCCAGTCAGCAACACATCAGATGATCCAAGCATCCCACCAGTTCCCCCTTTGGACATCCCACTATACTACACTTTTTTCATTCGACCTCAGATGGTTGGAGAGATGGATCCATTCCATAACAGACCTATTTCATTACCTTTGGTTCCTCCTGTTCCCAGATCTTCTCCTACGGTACATCTCCCCTTCAGAGAAGGTCTCTGGGCTCGGGGTCGAGGGTTGTTCATTCCTCAGCTTAGATCTCACTCCCGAGTCCCTACTACTACACCTTACTTCACTTTATTTTCTGCATCTTGCCTTTTATATGAGACCTTTTGGCACTCCTGCTTTGTAATGACATCATTGTACTCAACAGTTCCTTTGACCTACTTTTGTGGTCATTAGTCGGACATTAATAAAATTATCTTATCTTATCTTAACCACTAGAAATTGCTAAAAATACTTAAATGATAGTGCTAATATTGTAGTAGAATACACTATCTTAGGTGCTGTTTCTTCAGTCTAACCACTACACATGTTGCTGATTATCACTCATAACCACAAGACATGCTGAAACTACCCTATTAATGCGTTAGACTTAATTATGCCACTGAATTCTCCTTGTATGAAATGGAAAAGATGCCTAGATCACAATGTTTTCCTTGAAGCCTGAAGTTGTGTGTATGCTTGCATGCATTGATAAGGGAAAGGAGTTGTAATAAACCCCCAAATATAGCTACCACAAACTTCCCTTGAATATTAGGCTAAATGCATGCTTGAAAAAGGACAAATTGTTTGTAAAATAAAACCTCCAAGAATTAACCATGAAGCTCGGGTTTCTTAAAACATCAAACCTCCTAATTATGAACATAGAGGTTGAACTAGCGTTTCTGCTTTATGAAATTAGCAAGGCAATTTGATCTAGGTTTTTTTAGCATGGCAAAATTAGCAAAAATATCAGATATGAATAACTAGGCGAGTTAGGGTTTAGTTTGGAAAAACTAGCAATGTGAGTTATGGTTTTCGCTAAAAATCGAAAGGCACTAGGAATAACTTTAGCAAACATGCAAAGATTGGATATAGGAATCAAATTAGGTTTCAAGACTTGATAAACTTAGCATAAATGCTAATTATACAAATGAGGTCGAATTAGGTTTTGAGGTTTGACAAACTTATTAACAATCATTCGACATAGGGTTTGGACTTGACAAATTTCCTAGGGTTTACAAAATAGATCTAGGGTTTTAGCACAAGGAAATTTTGGCAAGACCTCACTTAAATAGGAACCCTCCAAATGGCTGCCACATGTGACACTGAAAATATATCCACTTGCTCAATTCTGTACTTGACTCACCATCCTTCACTCACTGTAACCTGGAAACCCTACCACCACTGCTCACTAGAACCATAATATTACACACTGCACTTGTTATAAATAGAATTGCTAAATATAGAGATGCCAACAATATCAGTCCAACTCCTTAAAAATAGGAAAAAATGAAAATGAAGGGAACTACTATGAGACCGTTGCCAACTATAGCACACCTAAAAATAGCTTGCTAAAAATAGTAGCATCTAGCATGTCAATGAAAACAACCTCATTCGAGTTGTTTGAAAGCATAACTGCTAAATATAGCAGTGTCATGAAATTGCTTGCGTGTCACTTGAACTAGGCTTATTGCATCGTGAGCTTGCAAAGACCAAAAATATGTAGAAATATTTGACATGCTGGCCCCTGAAATTTGGCTCCTAGAAAATAGGAGAACTGCTAAAAATAGCACTTTCTCGGAATTTGACGAAACTAAATTTGTAGCAAGCTTTTATCACTGTGAAGACTTGGATGTACTTGTAGATGGAACTGGCATGATGGAATCTAGATGGGTCTTAACCCTCTAGTTTCTTAGGCATTCTAGGGTTTAATAGAGTGCTAGCATGGTGTCCTCACCTAGGAGGTTGTTACGCTTATCGACATAATGACTAACCCATTGGGTGCACACAATGGGGGAGTTGGTTGCTCTATTAGGGGAGGTACCTAACTAGGAGGAGGAGCACTGGGCACTTGGCCCTTGGAGCTTGGGACCATGTGATATATACCTTGGAGGTTGGACACTTGACTTGAGGACACTTGGTTTGAAGAGTGTATTTCATGGAGGTTGGTGATGGGATCAATTACATATGTTGAGGAGGAGCATTGGAGCTTAGTGACCACATTGGTACACATGAGAGTAGCATTGGGCACATGAGAGGACATGTGGCACATAGTTAGGGGAGGAGTGCCTTGCGTGAGGACAGTTGGATAGCGAATCACCATGGAAGAGAAAGTGTTGGACTAACAACTTGTTTGAGAGTGCACCATCTTGGAGGATGGGCATTGAGCCCAAGGAGGATCATGCTTGGAGGGGGTTTCACTTTGGGGATTGGATGCCTAGTTTGACACATGTACATCCTTGTGTTGTAGAGTGCTTTATGTGCTGTTGTCTTGTTGGTTACTTATATGGACTTATGTCATTGATTTATGTTAGCCTCCCTCACCTACTCTATATATAAAAGGAGAGAGCTCTTGTGTTCATTATCATCATTGTCCTCTATCTTTGTATGTCTTGAAGACATCTTGTAGGGAGAAATATGTTAGGGTTTATGAGAAAACTCTAGGAGAGAGAGAACTCTTGTAGGGAGTAAGACGCTAGGGTTCATGAGGAAACCCTAGGAGCTAGACGCTAGGGTTCATGAGGAACCCTAGGAGAAGACAAGGAGAGGGATACGACTTGGAGGTCATGGAGAGATTACTCTTGTGTGATGCATTTGCTATTCTGATGCTAGGGTTTGTGCCATGCATGTAAACCCTAGAGAAGAACATGACACTGGAGATGATGATGGTTATTATGGCTCTCATTGTAGAGCTAGGATTTCTATCCTAGTAGAAGACATGGAGAGTGGAGCTAACGCCTTGCATTATTTTGGAGCCTTGTTCTTGTGGGATGTGAGGCTAGGGTAAGATCATGGAGAGACTAGCTTGATGAGTCTTGAGCTTGGTGTGATGCTTTGCTTGGAAGAAGACTTTGTTATTGTATCCTTGATGTTCCATGGAGGTCTCGTTGCTTGTGTTGATGCAAGAGTAGAAGACTTAGGGTTTGAAGACTCAAACCCTAGGATGGACATGCAAATTTGGAGACTAGTGCTAGAGTTGTCTTGCCATGTGCTTGTGTGAAACATCACTAGGGGTTGTAAACTCTAAGGAAGACAATAATGCTGGTGTGGAGAGCTTGTGTGATACAAACTTGTATGCTCCAAGGATGACTTGCTAGTGGTAATGCTAGTATGTTGAAGATCTTTGACCAGCTTTGGTTGGGAGTGGAGTGACTCCTAGCTAGGAGTTTGTGACTAAGGTTTTCTTATGGTTTTCCTAGCCAGGGTTTGGAGAGCTTGACTTTTACTAGCTTTGTGCTAAAGCTGTGGTATATACTATACTTCATCTTATATATATATGAAGTTTTCCAGCTGTCCAAATATTGTGTGCTTGCAGATTGGATTTTCAGATTATGTTGTCTTCGCGATTGAGTACATTCCAGCCCTGGTTATTGATGATGATTTGACATAACATAGAGCTGAATTGATTAAGTGATTTAACACATCCAAAGGATAAATGAACATAATTGCTGCTGTTATAATCTGCTCTAATAAGACATTTCAGATCTGTTATATGCCTTCAAAAGTGTGCCCCAAGGGTTGTATCATTGTGGTATTGAAGTACACTCATGTGGTATTTATTCTCTTGGGCTGCCGGGTTAAATTGGTTTGAAGGGAAGCAAAATATTAGTGCTGTAATTTAATATTTCAAATTTTCCCTAAGACTGAAAGTTAATAGGAATTAGACCTGGGAAACTTTAAGTAAATGAGGCGAGACTTCAGGGAATTGCATTAAATGTCAGATGAGCGAAAGTTCTATAATTACGGCCAACGATAATGTGTAACCAATAAAGAAAGAAGGCATCAACACTTTCTCTGAACTATAGAAATGACAGCAGCAAGATCCTTCAATAATTCAATACTACATCAAGGATTAGGGAGGGTTTAACAGCCCCAACCCTAATCTCTTCTTTTGGACAAGTATGCCCTTCTACAAAGATTATTCTAGCAGAAAACTAATGGTAATTCTTACAAAACTCTAATAATCCATGAAACCAATAAAGAGATGAATAAATCTCAACTTGAACCAATGCCCTTCTTCCAGTTCTCCCAAAATCTGTTCAACAAAGTACTTTGAAGGAAAATCCCCATCTTTCAACCATGCCTTTAACAAATGAGAATAGATCTCCTTTTATAACTTTTCCTTTAACTTCTCCAATGAAATATTATTTCTTTAAAAGGCCCTAGAATCCTCCTTTGGTGGAGTGCTCCCTTTTGATTGGATAGAATGCTTTGAAGAGGTCCATATTGCCACTTGTCATCCCCATAAGAAAAACAACTCTCTTAAAGCATGCATTCATTCTACATTTGAGGGTTTGATCATGTCAACGATGCCACATGGCATCTCCTCATGCAAAAGCTTTCCTCCAAATATGTAGAAAAGACCTCGAACAATGTGTCCCTATCCCCAAAGATCTCAAAGGGTGAAATATGCTTCTAAATATGTGAAAATGCATCAAATTGTTGTTTCCTTTGGACACCCCTATCGAAAATTTTGACTTTCATTACATAGATTTCTCCAGTCAACCCTTAGTTTGCAGTTCTGTGATAGGCCCTACGCATTACCTTTGCCCCCACAGTTCGTCTTTCTTTGCCAAAGATCCCATGAGAAAAATATTGTCAAGTTCCACTGGTCTTTATTTTCTGAAATATCCCCGATCTTGCTGATCAAGATTTTTGCTATTGATCTAATGTTCTGTCTTGCAGATTTGACACACTGGGGGTTTCTGGATGCGTTTCAGTTGTGTGTTTGAGATCTTTAGGTTATTGCATGTGCATGTTGCGTATTTAAGGTTTAAACAACATATAAAGGATGCATGCGGAAGTTAAGAACATCAACTGCCTAATAACATGTATTATACGACTCAAGCACAAAAATACAATAACACACTGGAAATATAGAGTATAATCGTCAGCTAGATCTCATGGATCGTTACTGAATACAATCAAATAGCATAAAAATACCCGTGATCAGAAGATGAACGCAGATCTGATGCATGCACGGATAGGTCGATAGGAATATGCGATATTGGAGAAATACGGTAACCGCTACCAGCTGGAAAACTTGTCCGGAAGGATAGACCGTCAGAATGCGTCGGAAACTGCTCCAATAGAAGCGCCTTGGTCTCTAGACTGGAATGGATGAGTGCCGGATGTCAGATCTGGCCTCTGAGGTACTGGATCGGGACCCTTGGGGGGTTTGCGCATCTCTGGATGCGCCCCAAATGATTCCACCAACGAAATCTGCTGCTATATGGCTCAAAACGATCGTCTCGCCAAATGTGGAACTGGATCGGAAGGGTTTCCTCGGATCTGTCCTAATGCTCCGTCTGCGACCCCAAATGTACTGCCGGATGAGCTGCGCCCTAAATGACTGGATGAGGCGATCTACAAGATTCCACCGTCAGAATCTGATGATAGATGGATCAATAGAAGCACTCTGGCTGGATCTCAACTGGGTCGGAAGGAAACTGCAATCTGAACTCGGACCTCGTGCAACTCTCCAAACCCTCAAACTGACTTGTGCCCTCATTGGCTAAGCTGCGCACTCTGCAATGGATACTCCTGAAAAGTACGGTGAAATACCCAGATGGTGTCTCCGATGGGCTAGGGTGTGTCTCTCAACACCGAAACCAATCATTGGTGGTGGTTTCCTCCAGAAATCCACAAAACAGTAAGGTCGACTCTCTTCCTCCTCTGGGAACTCTCAACATCAAATCATAACAATGCATAATGAGGAATTAGGTCAAATTCCTCCCTTTATATCATTCCCAACCTAATTCA
>ML796370.1:296411-326629 GCA_009831015.1 Picea engelmannii
AGAAGTCGCCCCCCAGGCAAATTAAAGTGGTTCTAACCACCCAGAAAGACAAGTCGGCCTTGCCAGTGAAGAGACACCTCCTTTCAGCGCTTGCCAGTTTGTATAAATAAAGGAAGCCAGCCACTCATTTGTTTACTCACTCAGTTGACTCATCTAGTGCGCAAGTATTCAAGGAAGCTGTAGATACCAGTTGCCGGAAGAAGGAAGAGAGAGAGGCACATTGCTTGGGAGAGCTAGTGTTTGGTTTATTGTCTTGGCATTGGATTGGCTATGATACTTGGTTATTGAATCTATATTAAAGAAGTTTTGCTAGGTTTTCTTCCCCTTGAGGGTTTCCCAGGAGAAATACTTGTGTACTCTTGTGCTTGTGTTTCTCTTAGTGATCCTATCTATGCTATGGTTATCTAGTAAATTTGAAAAGAAACCTATTAATAGCTTAAACCTTAACACACACAAACACACAAAGATAACCTGTAACCGTTGTTCTTGGAGCACTGAAGTACAACAAGAACCTTCAGCTTATAACAGACTGTAGACATACTCAAACCAGTAATGTGTTATTTTGGTACCGAAGAACGTCAAGAACTACTGACTTAAATTATGTTACTCTGTTCTATGATTGGTCTTCATTAAAAACTCACAAGCACATAACTCTTCAAAGCTTTCACACTCTGCAAACCAAAGAAAACGACAAATTCCACACATAAATGCGAAAGCTAAGAAACAAAGAAAATGACAAATTCCACACATAAATCCGAAAGCTAAGAAACTGGACGGGTCAAACACACAACAGATTTTTCATGAACAAGCTATGATCGTGCTGTGGCGAGGAGCGCATCACACAAGCCACGATCCCACTGGTATTCAATTGAACATAAAGAAGTATCATGAAAATAATAGCTTTGCCAAGTCTTACAGTGGTTTAGACTTAATAAAAATATGAGTCTAACTACCTCAATGATCTGGTCAACCAGAAATGTGAGGCTATGTCACTTTGTAATTTGGTTCACTCAAAAATAGGACCATCCAAGATACCTCCATGAACTACAAGATCTCTGCAATCTGCAAGATGCCTCAGTGATACCTTCAATCCTTTGCCATTTCTCTTGATCCAGGCTCCAACCATGATAGCGTGCCTCTGTTGCCAGGCCCCTTCTCTCTTATAATTTTTTCTGATCCCAAACGAGCTTCAAATCTTCTTCACGCTGAGCTGTACATCTCCACTAAATTCGTGATCCAGCGATGTGGACTCCACCTCTTCGATCAGCGTTCTCATCTTATAATACGATGTCGCTTTTAATTGAATCAAAACAATTTTTCGTGATCCAACGATGTGGACTCCACCTCTTCAATCAGCGTTCTCATCTTATAATATGATGTCGCTTTTAATTGAATCAAAACAATTTTGTGGATCTGACATTCAACCTCCACAATCTTCTTTTCTGGTTACTAGAAATTCGTGCCATTACTCACTGACTGCGATATTAACAGGTCCGTTCACAGCCTTACAGCTACTACTCTCAAAGAAACAGCGATTTTCCTCTTCCGCGTGTGAAATTGAGCTCTGCGAAACCTGATGATTTCCACCACCTTCGAAGCTCACAAATCTCCTTTTGGTGTATAGACCAAGTCCAGTTTGGCCAATTCCAAATATTTTCCGTTGTTAATGTATGGCATCCTGCTCCTGTCAATTATACATTAAAATACTTGAGGTTTAGCATGCACAGCAGCGATGGATTTTGTGGGTAACCGATGGGCCCCCTTGTAAATGATGGTTTGGATTTTCTCTCTCCGCTGGCAGTGACTCAATCAATACTTATCTCCACTCAGCGGTTAGCAAATGGAATGGCACAGCAAATCGCAGGTCGACACTCCTCACAAGACACACTCACAAAATAAATCTATTCTCACACACCTACAGAAAATTCAGAAATTCAACACTCTCTACGCTAAATATGTACAGAGGATCAGCTCCCAATCTCTCACATATTCCTGGCCCTCCCATGAAGGAGTCTAAGCCAGAACCAGCTCTGATACCAACTCAGAAATTTGGAGATTAGACATATTCACACAAAAATATATTCTTCGTATATATTATTAATCAATCAAGCACATGTTTATACAAGAAGTTTCCTCTCAACAACATAAGAAACTCATGAAGGAATCTCTCAACCACACATAAATAGGATCTGATAGTTGGAGAAGATCTTCCCACAACCAACTAGATCTAGCAAACCCAAACCTATCTCTGTAAGCATTAATTCTAACAGACTACAACGTGGAACAACCTTCAACTACTCTTGCCATGCAAGCATCCATGTAGGCGGGTCTGCCATGTGGCTTGCGATGGGGCATCACACTTTTTCCACACCTAGTGACATGTGGCATAATCTCAAAGGCACCATGTCAGTACTCTGCCTCCTAAGCAACACATCCCCTTGGTTTCCATGTTAGCCTTACCACCTAAGCAACACATCCCCTTTGCTGCCATGTTAGCCTTACCACTCAGATCAGGAGTACAGTCAACAGGTTGAATTAGCCTGCAAAATAAGCACGACGTGGCCCAGCCAAGGACTGCCACATGGCACTTTAGAGACTCACTATGGGGATTCATCTTTAAATTTTGGAGGCAAACTTCACACTGAGATAACTCAGCGATACAAACTCGGATTTGGGTGCCTTTTTTTCAAGATGTGTATTTTTCAGTGCTCTTTGCAGCGGTATAGGCAATTTTGGTGTTTTTTAGCTCATTTTGCATTATGTTTTCTGTTTTTGGAAAATGGCTTGTCATGAGGTTTGATTAACCAACACAAACTATTATTCTTGCAAATATAACATGGAGGATCCACTCAAGAGTAAAGGTCTATGTTGGATCACTCTTGTGCTAAGTTACCAGGGTTTGGATTTGGATCCAGATACGGATTTGGATATGGATCCACCAGTTTTTTGAAAAGCCAAGATCTAGATATGACAAGTACAAACAATATATATATATATATATATATATATATATATATAATAACAATACTTATAATTAATAATAGATAATTTATATATATTATAATTTATTTATTAATACATAACTTATATTAACTTAATTATAATGTATAATATAACTTATATAATACATAATTTATATAACTTAATTTTAACTTATAGATATATTTATAATTAATAATATATAACTTATATATATACTTCAATGCATGATAGATGTAAAGTTGACTTCATAAAATCCAATTCTATGTTACATTCTGACAAAGACAAAAGCCAATTTTTAGCCAATTTTGTAAGTCTCACTACAATTCTGTTGACTGAATGTTACAACTTGGTGCTTAAAAGTTATTTGGATTATTTTTTTTTCCCGAGGAAAACCCAAGGGATGCTTCCTCACATTTGTCGATGGAATCCTTAGTAAACCCATCTGCATATATTAATGCCCCTAACCCAGGGGGCCTCGAACCAGGCATCTGCTGGTACAGAACTAGCCAATGCCCAGTGACATTGGCAACAAGTGGTTGAGCTAACCCCTTGGGCTAACTTATCTGGACTTAGTCTCTAAATGCCGATAATATCAGATTACATGTAATATACAGTTCAGATTTTGAGAAATCTTTTGTTAGGATTAAGTTATGTTATCATCCTTCATTGGCCGATGCTAGAGATTTCAACTTGCTTTCCCTAGCTATGGAAAATCTGTGGATATCAAGTGACTTAAGCACGGATACTTGAGCTAAAATAGTTTATTAGGTTATCATACTCTGACCTTGTTTTGTTCTTCCTATAATTTCAAAATTCAAATAACATTAATATATATGTACATGACTAACTTATTACTTATTCCCGTTTTCTGCAGTTGGAGCATGCATTACCTGAACAGTTCATACATACATACAAAGATGGGCAGTTTGTAACCTGCCCCGTCCTGCACTCAGTTGGCCGAATGACTTAAGCACCTTCACTCATTCATCCATTTAAAGAATATGTGACATGTCAGTAGATGTACAATTATGTTGAGCTTTTTGAGCCTTGGATTATGAATTATGTTGAGCTTTTTGAGCCTTGGATTATGTTTGCTGCTGACCTTGTCTCCGGTATTATTAGATTCTTGGGCTCATATTCTTATTGCGGCTGATAGGCATTGCAGAATCAACGCTTCCTTGTGTAACTTTTGGGCATTCGAAATTGTATCATAAATGTAACCCTGCAAACCTAAATATAGTTTTCATCCCTATTGTCAACCGAGTCATTTTTCTGTTATTATGGAGATGCTGTGTGAATGCAGTTGTTTTTTGCACGGGAAATTATGTGTAGTGATGATCTTTTATTTGTACCTAATAAGGCATAAAGCATATTTTCCAGTTTTCATCTTAAGTTTAGACATAATTTGCACTAATGTTACTCTCTGGATAAGGATGCAAAGTTTAAAGAATGTAAAAGAGCAGTTACATGTTTTACAATGAAGGGTGTCGTTGCCAATATTTCCAAGTATTGATTACTTTGTTATATGAGCATCATTAATTAGTTTTAATCAAAGAAATAAACTTAAACCAATTCTAGTCAAGGGAAAAAAATCTGTGCACAAAAGTAATGCCCACTCAAGTATGAATATGACAGCCTTATGTTGATTTTTTTAATCTATGGAGAAAAGCATATGCTTACTTAGATCTTTGTAAGTGCAAAAGTATATAAAAAGTGTAATTTCTTTTCTTAAATGAAAAGAAATGAAAATAAATTGTTAATGTTTTTTTGACTCTAAGCAGTGGTACTTGTTTTAACCTTGATTTTCATCGCTTTTTGCAGGTTGATTAGCTTGTGAAATGTTTATCATGGTCATAACCTAGAGATTATTAATTTTATAGTGGTCATACCTTAGATCTTTTTAATATACTTGGTGTGCTTTTGTCAGTAAGAAATTAATGATATCAGGAGGTCGTAAGGCATGTCTTAGTTATCTTATTTCAGGGCAAGCTCGAAGCCAAATTTCAGGCCGAGGTGCTTCTGAGAGCTCTCATGCATAGGTCCTAGATTTGTTTAAATTCTGGAAATAATATGAAGTGCATAAATAGTGCACATACACACAAAGGAGTCACATGGTGCAGAAGCCCTGGATCAAATGGTGCAGTTGGGAAATAGGTACTAACTTGACCTAGAAATTGAGTACAACACGTGGGAGAAATTGAGCAGACTCGAATAGATGTAGGCATTAGTAGGCCGCGTATAAGTAAAGTAGGTTGAGATCAAGCTGAAAATCTGTGAGATAGGTTGTGAAACAAGTTTTGAACAAGCTGCAGTAGGCCACATACAAATCGAGACTCATATAGCAGGTCGCTCGAAAAGAGGTACTGCCCACGCGCTATTTTGTTCGTTGATTGGTTAGCAAGATATTCTGGTTGGTATTGTTACAATAGAAGCACTGTAACAGTGGCAAGAAACTTCGTCTGCGGTCACCAGTTTGTGGTTGGCTCTTGGTTCAAAATGTTTTTAATGTTGAGATTTTCTTTGACGACTGTCAAATATCATGCTAGAGTCTAGTCAAGTGTTTAATGACAATAATTTCAGTGCTTGGAAGTAGAGAATGATAGCCATTTTCCGAGATGAATGACCATTAAGGGTTGTCTCATGGATAGAAGTGAGCTGGATAGAAGTGAGCTTGATGATGAGGAGGAACAGGAAGCACCCACAGGGAATGTGATATTGGAGCAGGAGACATTTGATGTAAAGCACTGTGAAGTGGTCATGCTCATTAAATCCTGTGTCATTGACGATGTCACTAGAAGTGCGGGATGACGAGGAAGCAACTATGAGAGATGCACAAAACATCGGATATGGATAAAAGTAGAGCTTGCTTTCTTAAAAATATATCATTTTTAATTAATAAAAAAGGAGGAAATTCCATTTTGTAACACATTTTAAAAATTAAAAACATCAGAGATCAATCACTCACCATTGGTGAAAAGGTAGATGAAGATCTTGTTGTTATCGCAAGTGTTTTATCGTTTTTTGAAAGTTTTATAGACATTGAATAGGCATATTAAAATCTTTTGATATTATTTTTAAACTGTTATTGTAATAAATTTCTTCAAAATTAAAAATTATAGTAGTTTCAAAATGAGAATGGTAATGGATCTTAAGAGTGCTCTTGAACTTGGAGGTAGATAAAGATCTTGTTGTTATGGCTCTGAAAAGTCTTCTATTATTTTTGAAAGTTTTGTAGACATCAAATATCATATTAAAATCTATTGATATTACTTTTAAAAAGTTGTTGTAATAGTTTTTTTCAAAATTATGGACTGATGGAAGTAGTTTCACAATGACAATGGTAGTGGATCTTAAGAGTGCCCTTGCAACCAAGTTCAAGGGAAATGTCAAGTTTGGCCAATCTAAAGATGTCCAAAATATCTTTAAATATGTACACGTTTGAAAAATAAATAAAAGTGTTTTTTATGATAAACTTTTGGCCATATGACTAAAGTATGTAAAAAATTTTGATGAGATGAAAAACATGATCAAAGTCTACAGTCTATAAAGGGATAACAATTCAGAAAGAAGTAACCCAATATTGTTGAGCACAAAGAATGAGAATTCTGTCTTTGTAACGACAAACAAATGTGTAAAGAGGTAAATTTTAGGATTAATGTATTGATGTTGAGGCCTCTAGATGCATGAATAATCGAAATGATTGGTTTATTTATTTTATAAACAATAAAACAAACTCTGATATAATTGCTTTTGGAAATGGGAAGGAATACTTAGTTGAAGGCAAACACAATGCACAAATTAAGATAACAAATGAAATATTAATGTTCATGAATGTTTTCTATATTACTGGTTTGAGGAAAAACTTGTTTTCATTCAACACGATTACAAAATAGAGTCCAGACATGGATATCAATTTCCAAGGTGTAACAAGTTTTATGATAGACAAAGAAATTCACAACAAGAGTAGAGTAGGGCCTATACATGCGGGACAATGAGGGAGCAAAATCACATACTTTGATAGCCAATAATGGAAGAAACAATAGTACATTGTGGCATCAAAGTCATTTGAATTTTTCATATATTTCCTTCCAAAGGAAAACATGGTGATTGGCTTACCAAAAATCTAGAAGAAAAAAATAGGAGATATGTGAAACTCGCCTCGGTAGAAAATCTCATTGATTGACATTTGAATGAGGAAAAGATTAAAGGCTGAAGGTTACAGCTCTTGAATCACCATTTCTCTTGCCGGGGACCTTTTTGTTGTTAGTTGATGAATTTTTTAAGAAGACTTGGGTGTACTTTCAGAAACACAAGTTGGATGTGTAGAGTCCTACTTGAGGTCTCTAAACTCGACTATAAAACACGTGAACTTAATGTTACATACTAAGTTTTGTGTAAGAAATAGTTTACATATTTTATTTATTACATCAATGAGATTATTGACGGTAAACCATCAATCTCATGTACAGAACTCAAGTGCAACAACATATTAAACCATTTTGCATTTATTAAACCACCATTCATGTACAAGAAGAATCAATAGTGCATCAACATAAACATATAATCATATATACAATCAATGGCATATAAACCATGGAAATGATTATACATGTTTCAACCATCGCTGCTATACATAAATATTCATTGCAAATATTAAACTACAATTGTTCATTAAACCGAATACTTGTAGGAAAATGAAGACTTGCTACTTACCTCCCATGTCAAGATTCTCTCAGATTTTAGAGTTGTCCATGTATGCTAAATCAAATCTTTCTAATGAATCTAGGAGACCATTTCAATTTCCTAGCCTTTAACCCCACAACTTAGATAAGTGAGTTAGGCTGGATGGTAGAGCGTCTATGCCTCCACAACTCTCTCCCCCAAAATCCCATCTCCCCTCAAACTCTAAACATAGTGAGAATATCAATAAAATGTTTCCCTTTGACTTTTCCAACCTCACATGGTTATATATTAATAAATTGAATATTTTTTTAATCCAACATAGGTTCACCACCCTTACCAACAGTTACCTACTTTCAATAACTCACTTTTAAGTCATTTCTACTTATATTTCATGTTTCTCTATTCATATATAAACTTTACATGAATATAAATTAATTTTGATGTGTTTTTTTATAATGTACCCAAACATCATTATGAAATTCACATTCAATATATGTCACATCAATATTTTATATAACTATTGGTATTTGTTATTATGAGACTTTATTTTACATGTTATAAGTAGTCCTAACCCTAGAATGCATTGACACATGGTTCTATTGAGTATGGAATTGAACAAATAATTGAGAATTTCGGAGAAATTATGCAATTGTACTTTATTTACTTGAGCCACACATTTATTCCTTCGATTGGTGTGTGGTCTTGCTCTTAACAAGTTAAAATCTGCATGGTCTCTTGGGACATATTCAAACTTAATCATAACATACGTCGAGGTTGATTTGGTCAATTTTGATAACCTTCAGTGTGCTTAAAGCACAAATATTATGGGAATCTTGTATATGGACCATTTATTCATGTAAAAACCCTGAAAGGATAAAAAAGTTATAAAAGGCCTCTTTCCGATGGGATTAATATCTAAGTGTTGGTCATGAGCATATCGAACTTATGATAGTTGACTCTTTTTTACATATGAAATGTTTTACAATTTTCAACTTTGCTTTCGTTTTCCCAATCTATTTTGTGGAAAATTGGGTAGAGGAAGATTGTCAAAGAAATTGAAGACATTTGGCAAGAGAGAGACCTAACATGAATGAATCACAATGATAAAGGATTAGGTGCTATCCCATCATTCAAAGGTATAATGTTATGAATGCATTCTTTTATTCTTGTTAATGTAATCTCCCCTCCCCATTTACTTGCATTGATCTAATGTTGTCACTTAAATACATTTTGCTTTCCCTCATTAAATTAACTATGTAGATTATAATATTTTTATTATCTTCACTTGATCTAGATCTAGGGTTTGCATTGCAGGATAGAGGAAGGGTTTTGCTTTTATTGTGTGTAGCTTAATAGAGCCAGTTGTTCTCCCGATCCTACTCCTTGAGCTTAACTATTAATTGGAAGACTCTTCAATGAGAGCAATCTATAAGTTGTTCTCATTTTCTCCACCCTAATTTAGATGTTATGGCTTTTGATAGAACAAACTCCTTATTTCTTATTGTCTGTATTTAGCTTTAGTTAATTCACTAGTAGGGATCAAGTAATACACATTGTATGAAAAATCCCATCAACAATATTCACCATGTGATATATAATATATATTCTCTCTCTCTCTATATATATATGACAGGTACTCCTATGCTTGGTAGGGGTGGAACAACATCCACTTGAAGGCACCATAGTACATATTTAATTGTACCATTAGGCTTTCTGCATAAGACTGATTTTATGGTGTGTGTCATATGTGGGATGGACCATTTTATGTGTGTATGATATATGGTGCAATGGTAGACATCAAGTGACATATGGCCTTTGATGAACAATTTTTGCCTCAACTATACACACAAAAAACATTTTAAGAAATGTATAACATGCCTTATAATATAATGTACAAAGTCATTGTTTTAAAAGGTGTATTCATACACCCACCAACCTTTTAAAAGGAATATTGTTTTAAAACAAAGTCATTGTTTTAAAAGGTATATTCATACACCCACCAACTTTTTAAAAGGCATATTGTTTTAAAACAAAGTCATTGTTTTAGAAGGTATAATTATAACCAATAATAATTTACAAAAATTAACTAACCTTATTAACCCCTACTAATATATAAATTAAATATTTTTTTCTTATGAATCTACTCATTGTTGTGCAATTAATAATGATATAAATACTTACAAATCTCTCTCTCTCTCTCTCTCTCTCTCTCTCTCTCTCTCTCTCTCTCTCTCTCTCTATATATATATATATATATATATATATATATATATATATATATATATATATATATATATATAAACAAAAGAATGATACTTAAACATATTATACATCCACTATATAGCATTTAACATGTATACATAATTAATCACACACATCTATGCATAATTTGTTCCACCAACATACCGACTAGTTGATGAATGCCCCTAGAGTTAGAAGAGGGATATACCAAAACCAAAAAAGATAACAATAAAAGAATAGACAAGAAAATACTCAAATAGAATTGAAACAATGAAATGATAAACACCACAACTTTCTTTCAAATATTTTATTATATTTTATATTTACAATAAGAGGTGGGCATGTGAGGTTTCACGATGAATGAATTTTGAAGTAAATAAATGTGTCATCAAAGATCACGAGAATGAATTTAAGATTGTGTTGGGAATAAAAATCCCACTGCTGAAAGAGGAAAATCCTTCTCACTAAATTATCTCATAACAATATGGGAAGGAATAATCATCAACTAATACCCATAAAAATCTCTCACCACTATGAAAAACATGCAATTTACAAAAATGAGTTACAAATTCAACATGTTTTAGGACATGGTTTTTCAAACTTGGGAGATATACATGCAACATGTTGTATTTAAAAGAGCATATCTAATTGGGTCAAAATATGTAATGTTGAAGAACTAGGTGATTTCTCCCCTATATAGTAGACTAAGCGCATTGCTTGAATGGGAAAGTTGAGTTTTCATAACAACTATTGTATTTAAGTTTTTATATTAATCATTTTCCTCTACTACTAATGATTAAATTTTCTTTAGAGAGATGTTGATTTAAAATTATATATTGATTCCTTTCTTGATGTTGTCGACTAGTTTCAACCAAGACAATTAATTTGTGACATCTATAATTCATCCAATATATAATCAAAAGGAACTTGGATGCATTATAGGCAAGGGGAGTGCTACTTATAGGTTGGTCATCTTTTGCAATCAACATGTCTCATATTTTCACTCATGCTTAGAATGAAAACATATTGAAACATTGTCAAAAATTTGGGAAGTACATGAAATGTAAGGCTTACTTACAACAATTGAATTCTCACTTAAATACTATTGATTCTGTATAAAATTAGAATTCTAATTATGGTGATCTAAACTTATGGAAACAAGACTAGGAACACTTAAAATATTCAACTTTTCCATAATTTCCTTAACAAAATGATGAATATGATTCACAATAGTAAGGTTGATATTTCTAAATTGATTATAATCTAAAATTGATACAAAGTCTAAAGGAAATATTATTAGAGTAGAGTTGTGAAATAAATGAAAGGTAAGGCTCACTTACAACAATTGAATTCTCACTTAAATATTAGTGAATTCTATATTAAATTAGAACTCTACATATGCTGATTTGAACTTGTGGTAGCAACACTAGGAGCACTCAAAATATTTACCTTTTCCTTAATGTACTTAACAACAATATGAATATGATTCACAATAGTAAGCAAGATGAATATGATTCACAATAGTAAGGTTGATATTTTTCAATTAATTATAATCTAAAATTGATACATCTTTAAAGGAAATATAATTAGAGTTTTGAAAGTCATGTCTGAGATGATGAGAGAGGAACTCATTGAATACATCTTCAAAATATTTTTTGGAATCAAGTTTGTAAATATATTTTTCTGTAGTTAGTTATGATAAGTTTGGTCTTCAAAGGCTTTAGTGATTTTGATCACATCTTGAGATTATAAATTAAGAACTTCCTTAAAAAATAGGAGGTGAGGAATCCTATTCATCTTTGCTTGCTACTGTAGTTCAAATTGAAGGAACACAAAAAATGTTCTTAGAAAATCTAGATTAAGTGATTATTTCATAGAAAAAAGCGAGTAATTGAAATCAAGTATTACATTGAGCGGATAATCGGACCTTCCATGTCTAACATCATATTTTCCTATATATAATCTTTCATGTATGATGCATTAATAGCTACACGCTTTAGTATCTTCATTTTCCTCTATAAATAAGTCCTTACGGAAATGGGAATCATCCTTAAATATTTCAGACTCAGTGATTTCCATAGGAAAAAACAAAAAATCATCAAAGTCATACATTGAAGCCAATTCTGAACTAAATTTATTAGCATCAACTTTCTATTGATCATGTTTACATACTTGATATGGATCAATCAAGCCTAAATAGGGGAGGGGATCATTGAATCTAATCATGAATACCATTAACAATTATTGCCGCCCTAGATTTGCTTGATGTGGTATGGACTTAAATGACTCAAATACTAGACAATAAAGTGTATATGCAAAATGAATATAAATGATGTGGTTATTAATGATCCCTAAAGTAGAGAAAAACATGTTAATATCTCTAAATGTTTATCCATATTTTCCTGTGAACAATTTTGGTGGAGTGGAACAAGATACTAGTAGGAACTTTGCAATAAGTCTTGCTTGGCTGATTGAGGTGTTGAGGCATCCCATATTAAACATTAAATTCAATACTCAATGAATTCTCTTTGATAAAGGAAATCCTATGGATAACAAGGATTGGTCTAAAAACTTGGATGAGGAAATGGAGGCCGACAATATAGAGGAAAGACAAAGATTATCTATGGGGGCCAGTTCTCTAAGTTCTACAAACATCATTCACCCTTGATATTCTTATTCAACATCATGTTCTTATCGGCCAACTTCAGGATGAAGTGGACTTCTTGCGCAGAGAGTTGGTCTCTCTCGAAATTTAGATAGCTCAAAGGAATGAGGAACCTGGTAATTCAAGTTTGATAGCAGGACATGCAGGAGGGAAGTAACAAAAGTGGGGAATTTGACGGGACTGAATGCACCTGTGGAAGTCGTTGAGGATCTAAGTCAGCAAGAGAATGACTATGTTTCATAACTATTCAATAATGATTAAATTATGTTTTGTTTAACAATTTGTATAAATGGTGTATACTACCGAATCTGTATTGTTAATATTAGAAGCAGTATTAGGATTTGGAAAAGTAATAGTTGGATGTTAATAATTAGGCTGATAGAAGTTCTGATAGAGATGGACTTGTGGTTTTTTTGAGCTCTTTTTTGTACTCTATGGTATAGGGCACACTTTTTTATATGAATAAAAATTCACCAGATTGTTACAAAAATATTCCCTTGCGGACATGTGAACTTTACCTTGGATTACAGACCCCTTTACCAAGACATAAAATTACCTTTGGACACTACCATTCCTATAGATTCATTTTATCCATCGAAAAAGAGAGAAGGAGAGGAATTATGATGTACCTCGTTTATGACGCTTGTCCAAACTGCTCCAATCCACGAGCTCCAAACAATACCTGCAATGGACAACAATAAACAAATGACTATCTCCTATTCTAATGGATTAGATAAAATCAATTGATTTATGAAGATTAAGACAAGCATAGACAAACACATGTAAACACATACTTGAAGGAAATAAGCCAAGTATATTAATGAGAACTTCAAAAGGAAACTTACAATCTTTAGATGATGATGCAACAACCTCTCCAAGTCCTCCTCGTCTAACCCTTGCTCGAAAGATCCACAATCAAAATGACAATGCTTTGCTGATTTTCACCTCCTTGTTTACCATGGGAATGCTTCCATTTATAGGATTTGAGAGGCTCAACTACCTAGGGTATATTTGGAATTAGTTGAGGATATGGATCCAATAGTTGTGATATCTCCCTTAGATGCAACCCTGGAGTTAGATTCGAGCCAAACCAACTTGATCCATCCATAGCTGTCTTTAGAAGAAAATTGGATTTCTCCCAAGATTTCCTCAACTGACTTAGCATTCCATTAGAATGGGAAACAAAGTGCTACAACACTCCCCCTGAGATGGATACGGAGAACTAGCGCTCCCTTTGTATGAGCATGGGAGTGTTGATCTTCCCAAAAGTTGCCAAGATGAGTAATTCCCATAGAAAAACATTTATTTCGTCTGTCAGATGATGTGGCTTCTTCTTCTAACATGTTTTAGGGTTTGTAGCATGTGTTTTCATGGTGTCGTTCATGAAACAACACTTATAGAAAGAGATTGCGACACTTACGACAATTGCGACAAAAGTGCGACACTTACGACAATTGCGACAAAAGTGCGAGACTTACGACAATGAGAATGTGACACTGTCAAAGTGAGGAATTTTGATGTGTAACAGATTTCCCCCCAAAGTGTGAAGTTATAAAATGAATGCTAATGGCCGAAACACTTTGTAGATTCTTCGAGGCAAGGGTATGGAATTGGGGAACCTGGTAGAAGCTGCAGACAACCATCAAACAATGTTAATATGTGTTCCATTCTCGAGGTAGGCATACCTATGCTTGAACTACAAGTGACTCAAATTATGGCCGCCAATAAATAAACCGCAGATCCATAATAATATTGAGTAAGGAGATGGCCACCAAGGATACAATGTGGATCCATCCCTCTATGACCTGACTTGATCACATACATGAAAGAATACACAATGGAGCTACGATGTGATAAGAACATAACCAAAAACCAATACAAAGCGGATCTTTGTTAAATCATGTATATTAGTCAAATAATTTCCATCACAACCTGGGAAAAGAAGATAACAGAGTGAATGCTCAACCCAGGGTCTTTGTCCCAATCCAGATGTAGCACGAATCTATCCATGTGAATAGAATTTTTGATGTTGAACATGGTAGAAACCACTTGATTACCGGTCATTGAGGTATACCGTTAACAAGTGCGAGATAAATCACCTTTGATGTCGATGATTTTCAAGGTACTTTTAAAGTACAATCCAACGAATGTGAAAGATGAGTTGAAGTTGAACATTTGTGGAATCAGTTAGTCAGGGGTCATTGATGAATACCCACTACTGAATACGAGGAGGCCTGCCATTGAGGCATGCAGGTCCCAAGGTATTGGTGTGTTCCTAATTCTATGTCCCAGATAATTTGTTGAAGCCGATAGGAAAAGACTCATCGAAGGAGGGCCTTCATGTATCCCCTCTTCATGTATCAGTCGACACAAAACTTGTTACAGTAAGGTGATAAGATATGGTAGATGAAAACAGACTGAAATAAGTATGGAAACTGGTAACTTTGTGGATGGTTGAATTTTGAGGCAGAAACTTCCCTTGAACACTGAGGCACGATGTGAGACTTGGCAACATAAACTCATAGTGGACCAAAACATAATGCAATGAGTGCTGAGGCGTTCTTTGGTTGGGTAAAAGGAATAACATGACTCATATGATTGGTTCAATGTGGAGGTTTAAGTGATTATCCAAGGTAAAAAGTGAAAATAAGTGTCGTGTTCAAGGGCGACTGCAAGAGCTGCCTGAAAAGTTTTCAAGAAACTTGACCCACTTCCTTCAATTTTTCCTCCATCCCGATAGATGAGTACCTCTTTTTTATTTAATGAGCTCGAGGAGGATAACACATGCTCGATATAACTCACCTTCTGTAAGTTACTCTTCCTTTATTTAATGAACAAGAAGAAGTAAGGGTTCGTTCCCATATGGGTCCTTCAATGTGTAGTTTAGCGAGTCTAGAGAAGGAAAACTCGATGGTTTTTCATGTTTAGAGAGTCTAAAAAGAACTTAAAGGCGACTCCAGGGTTGTCCTTTTTCATGATTTTAGTCTCTGAGGTCCGAAAAATTATAAAATGATACGATGAAGAACTATTCTAGTCGAGATTGACTAGAGTGTTCCTTTTTCATAGTTAGTCTGTTGGGACTGAAAAAGTGATAACCTACTGCCCAACAAACGTCTCTTCATATTTTAGTGAGCGTGAAGTACGACATAGTTTTCTCATTAATGTCACAATGTCATCAAAGAATATCTTCTTAAATTCCTGCATAATCAAGTTGTCATAGGCAAAAAATATTAGCAATTTCCTTTAAAAACGACAAAAACTCAAAAATAAACTTTATAAAAAGAGACAAAAGGGGGTGAAAATGACTAAATTTGGATATATCAAAAAACCAATTAGGGCAAAAAGTCATTCTCACCTTTTGTTTTACCATTCTCCTTTTCCCTTTGAGTTTTTTCCTCTTTTGGAGTGATATTCGGGTGTTGATGGTGAGAGATGTGGGTGACCATTTACGAATCCTTCTGGATCAGGTTAGTTCTATTCTCTTTCTCATTCATTTACATGTTTTTTTATTGAATTTCAGCCTTTAATTTATGTGCTTGGGCTTCTTGGGAATCCCAAGAGCGTGGAACTGGATCAACGCTCCCTTAAGTTGTCGAGGGAAGCGCCAATTGAGATTTCAATGCCCTAGTGTGTGCATTTGGGGAGCTCTAGCGCTCTGTTATTGTCTTCTGAGGAGTGCTAGGCGCACATTTTTATTTTTATTTTTAATTTTAAGGCTAGAAAAAGGTAATTTTTCTTTGAAAACTTAGCTAATGAGATGATTTTATCAATTTGCAGGTTTTGCACATAGATAATCATGATTGAAAGGAAAGAATGGGAGCATAAATTTGTTGACATCCACTTCTGATCCCGACAAAGTGTTTGGGAGAGTGTGTATTGGGGGTGAATCTCATAGTGTTACTGGCTCGACTTGTGTCATACCTCTGAGACACTTGGATCCGTCCAAGGTACTCTAAGAGTGATTCTGGCTCTGTTGCATTTAAGGCCTCAGGAGGATCTTCGGGCTTAGTTACCCTTCCCATACACTTGCCCGATTGTCGACAGTCCCCCCTGGTTGTTGATTACAAGTTGGTGGCCTAGTTTCCATTATATAGGTTGACACACAGGTGACTGCGAAGGGTGTATCGTGGTACCTGAGGTAGACTTTGTAGTCTCTGGGCGACACCCGAAGGGACCATCGGTCAGAGGTCTGGGTAACTATTTCTCCTAGTCAGTCGTTTTCCTTTGTGAATGCTTTATATGACCATGACTTCATCTCCTTGGGTCAGAATCATTCAAAAGGGTGGTTTGTTTGGTTTGTATATTTTTAGGATTTTCTTCTTAGTGGTGTGCTTTGTTGTCCCTAGTTTTCCATAGTGAGTTAGTCAGTCATTGATTTGGTTCTCTGACCTAAGGTGGTAGACCACCCACTCCGTCGGTTGTGAGTACTTTTCGGTCTTCCGCTTAGAAACGTGGACTCACCTCCTTATAGGCGTATATAGTTATAGCACTGGTTCACCCAAGTCAGCGTGTGAGAATTTTACGGACTTGAACGATCTCGCAAGGGAAGAACATGTGCATAGGTTCTTTATGGAAAAAATTACTGATGATACCAACCAAGGAACCCCTTCACAAGGGGGTTCTTGTGCTTTCTCTTTCTTTGGAAATGTTGGTGTCTCTTTAATGTCCACGTTGTACATTCCTGGGTTGAATGTGCGACTGCCAGTTTGGTTGGGTACCATTCCAAATGTCCCTAATTCTCTTGACTCTTATTAGTTAAGAACCTTATGTCATGGGCATCATGTTGATGTTCCTTCGTCAACAAAGTCTTCTCATCCTCCTTTTACCTTCTTTGGTGAAAGTATAACTACTAGTAACCAAAAGTCTAAACAAAATAGAAAGAGGAAGAATTGGAAGAAGAAGTCACTAACCTTTGCGAGTCATGTTGGAGATAGGTCGTCAGCCTCTGCAAGTCATGTTGAAGACCAACACCCAACCTCTGCAAGTAACACTAGGGAAAAAATTCTAGTCACTGCTAGTCATATTGACAATAGGTCTATATCCTTTGCGAGTCATGTTATCAACCAATCACTAACCTCTGCAAGTCATGTTGGAAATGTGCAACCAAATGCTACAATTCATGTTGGGGGCACGAGTCTCATCAATGCAAGTCATACGAGTGATATGTCAACAACCCCTGTGAGTCATGTTGAGGACAAGCAACCAACCACTTCTAGTCATGCTGGGGGAATTGATTATGTTGAGAAACCTATATGGATAGGACGTAAGCCTAAGTTCCCTTGTAATATTTTCAAGGGAGATCACCTTACTCATTTATTCCTTGGCCTTCTAGAGGCACAAATATTGTGGTCCCTGTCTGCAAGCTCTTCTAATTCAGAGTCTTCTAAGGTTTCCTCACAGTCTATTTAGCCAGTGGTTGAGGAAGTGGTTGTGCTGATGCAATCTTCGGTCGATCCCACTCTTCTCTTGGAGAGTGTTGAATCTACCAAAGTGGTCACATGGATGCAGTCTTTGGCTGATCCCACTCTTCTCTTGGAGAGTGTCGAGTCTACCAAAGTGGTCACGCCGATGAAATCTTCAGATGATCCCACTCTTCTCTTAGAGAGTGTCGAGTCTACCAAAGTGGTCATGCCGATGCAATCTTCAACTGATCCCACTCTTCTCTTAGGGAGTGATGTGTCTATTGACTATGTTTTTAACATTTCTAGTTTAGTACTTTTAGAACAAGGGGGAATTCTGCTCACTTCGAGCACACCCCCTCCAAGTCCTAGGATGGTTTCCTTTGATTGGAATGAACTTGTTGAGCCCTGTCTTCCTTCTTATGCACCCTTTCAAATAAGGGTTGAAGTTAATTAATTTTTTTTTTATCGATGTATTGTGCATGAAGGAGCCCCCCCAAGTATTTTATCCTCCTCGGCTTGGCAAGCTTTGGGTTCTCCCGAGCTTGTGTCCGCTTTGCATGAGCTATCGGATTTTGACAGAAGTCCTAGTGAGTATTTGGGGGTTCTTCCTCAGTTACCTATATTTTTAGGTGGAAAGACTATCCTTGTCGATGTTATAGTGGTGCAAGACCCGTTAGATTTCAATATGCTTCTCGAGCGTGATTATGTATATGCTATGAATGTTTTGGTGTCTACTCTCTTCTGAGTGATGCATTTCCCTCACAATGGAAGCATTGTCACTATCGAACAATTGTAATATGATAATCACCATCCTAATTTGATGTTAGTTTAGGCTACCCCTTTATATGTTCCTCAATTTATGTGGTGTCTTATCCTCAATTTTCAATTGATTCTGAGCAGGAACCTATGAAATCATGTTTTCATTCTGGAGAGATGGTCTCGACAATTCATCAGTATTTCTATCCAATGGGGGCAAGGGATTCCTTTCTCCCCCCTCTTGGTTTGAGTGATCTTGAGTTTCCTTTTGAGTCTGATCTCATTGTTTGTAGATCCTCAAGCCCTTGTGCTTGTGATTCTTTGCTGATAGACTCTACCGGTCCTGGCCAGAATCTCCATCATCATATAGAATATGGTCAGTTTGCTTCTCCCTTTGGGACTATCTACCCTCCTCATTCGTGTGATTTCTTAGATATTGAATTTCCTTCGGATGAAGCTATCCTTGAAGCCATGACTACGATTTCTATACTATGGGAAAAATTACACTGTGGTTTATGTTTTCTTCCCTTTTGGGAGACTTTTCAGGTTGACTACCGAAGAGACTTTTGATAAGAGCCTAGTAGCGAGATCTACCTAAACTACTACCACGCATGAGTCGTAAGGCTGTGTGTTGACTTGTACATATTGTACAGTCCATGTTTTTTGTTTTCAAGTTTTATATTCAGTAACACCTCTTATTTTTTGAAGTTTTTATCTATATTGGATTTATTAACTTGTGGATGAGTGTTATTGGCCTTATATACAGGATATTTGAGACATTTTTCTTTGACATTTGTTCATCGTATCGATCCTTTTTAACAGGTATTGACCTCAAAATCAACATATAGGTTAGGTTTTTCCCTACTTGCATTTTTGCATTATCCATTTCCTGGTTCATTTGGCCTTAGGATCGACCCAACTGAATTGTGACACTAACCTTATTTGTTGATCAATGTGTCGTACTTTATGTGGTAGAGCCTTCCTTCCATGGGCATCCTATTTAGAGACTTTTTTCCTTTTGGTGCCCATGCCGAATTACTCTATAGGCTTGGGAGTCCTTATTAGTCCTGCCATGATTACATATTGAAGGCTCATTCTTCTCTCTAGTCATCATTCTTGGCCTTACCCATGAGACTGCCTAATGAGCATGTTTTTTTGTCTTTCAAGCTCGCTTAAATTTTGAAAGCAACATCCAACGAGACTATATTTATTCTTTTCTATCTCTTTTGGATTACTTGAGAAAAGAAGCCCCCCTGGAGTGTTCTTTAAGCCCTTTTCAGACTCTAAAAAATTGAAAATATTTCCGAGCAATATTGTTGTCCTTCACGCTCGCCAAACTCGAATTTGAAGGCACATCTGTCCAGAGGTAGTTTACCCCTTTTTTAGTTCGAACGACTAATTTTACGAATAAAGGTATGCCCTAGGAACTTCGATTCACTAGGAGAGTATTCTCAGGCATGATTAAGTTTAACCCTTTTTTGAGCATGATTAAGTTTAACCCTTTTTCATGCGTAATGTCGGATCCATGTTTCTCTCAACTAAACCTTTAAAGCATTCCTTATACGCAAGCTTTGCAACACTTTTTTCCCTTTTGCGATCTGACACCCTGATCCATGGAGGAATTTTCATCGAGTGTCATTATCTTGCACATGTCTCCTTGCCCTAAGAATCAGTATGTTCCATACACTTGGAACTGGTTTGCTTGCTCGCAAAACTCGTTCCTCCTTTGCAACGTAGCATTCTTTTATTCTTTTTCAAGCTCTTTAAAATTTTTGAAAAAGAAAAAAAAATCAAATATTTCAAAAAGAGGGGACGAGATATATCAATTTTTTTTTCAAAAGAAAGATAGTCGCCCTTGGACAAAGTAGAGCCTTCCATTTGTTTGTCAAGCATTGGGCTCTAGTATGACCTTAGGAATCTTTTATCGCTACATAGATATGTGTCCTCCTCCATTTGGTTACTCTTCCAAACATATGGAGAGTTTGCCGTGCATCTTGCATCATAGACTTATGTTAATATTACGCTGCCTAAGACTGATCATTTTTCATGCTTTTGTCCAAGGGAAGTTTTATCCAACCCGAGTCGACCATTCTGTAGTTTGTCTCTTGACTTTCATGAGTCGTCCATCCCATGAGTCTAGTTAACTCCAGATTCAAAATTGACGAAGTTCTGTGCCTGATGATTGAGATCCTCCAGTCTTTCCCTGATGACATTTCGATGAAATCAGGGTAGTGAGTATTACACTCCTATTGTACTCCTACTTGATCTGTTGAATATTTTGAAGTTGTTTCTCGAGCTATGATGTCTTCATATCCAGCCACCGACATCAATACTTCTTGACGATGCATATTATATTGTACTTGAATATCATCGAATGATTTTGATATGTAGATCCCCTATGTATTTTTTGTGGCTATAGTTTATATAGAAATTTGTATGACATGGATCTATAGTGTACTTGATTGGAAACCATGATTAGTTCATCTCGAGCATGGGTATGCCCGCCTCAGAGAGATTATTATTATTTTGTAGATGGCGCGCTCCCAAACTCTCGTCCCGGGCTCACTCGACTCCGTGCCTTCCCAATGGTAAATATATTGTAATGTATTTAGAAAATAAGTTTCTCTTATGACCTCACACATTAGGGGGCATCTATTATAGCCCTAAAATTCCCTACATATGCATACATTGCATTTGCCTTTTTACTTACACAATTTTCCAAATTATTGACAAGGATCTCTCTTAAAAAACCATTTTTTGGAGCATGTACGTGCCCTACTTCACTACTGCCCGCATACACATGCATGTTTCATACTAGATAGCATGCATACATACGTAGGCTTCATGCTAAACAACCCACGTTTACCTCCAAAAGTTGCAAAAAATAAAAAGTTTCAAGGAATTCGGTGGAGTTTATGGGCTATCAAGGGTTTCCCAACCATTTTACCCATTGTAGCCCATCCCCAAACCGAATAACCATATTTTTTTCATATAAAAAGAGGTCTTGGGATTTCATTCCAACATCAAGCAAGAAAGCAAAGAAAATCTACCAAAATCCCTTCCCCTTCTAGCCCAATTTTTGCAGCCCTTTCTGAGATTTGGCCTCAACATTCCCTTTCATCCCTTTCTCTTTATACAATCCCTTCCCTTTCCCCAAAGAGATCAGTTGATTGTGAGAGGAAACACATGAATGATGCACTTGGAGTAGCAGTAAGAGGAGCCTGGACCTGGTTTGTGAAGTGTCTGCCGCTAAGAAGGTTGTAATATTGTAATCTTCAGTTTGAATAAAAGAGTTCTTTTCCTATCCCAATACATTGCGTCTTAATATATTTATTGATTAAATGCATCTATGTTTATATATGAATGCTAACATTGATAAGTAGAGTTTGTATATTTGTAGCATTGTTTGTCTAAGTGATCTTGTAGGTTAGCTTTGGGAGGAAACCTGCAACTTAGGAAGCTACAAAGTTGAAGGAAGTCTACATCGGACATTAAGGACTAAGGTACACTTACCAATCTTCTTTCTTCTCTTTTGTCTTTCTGTTCAGATAGTTTCAGATAGCTTAGGATTATGGTTGTCTTTTAAGGGAAGTCAGTGCTCTACCTATATTCTGACCTAGTATAGTAATAGAGGGATTTTCCTTGCTAACAATGATGACATGATATTCTACTACGTTATTGGTCACAGATCCAGGGAAAATTCCTCCTGAACTCATTAACTTGCCAAAGTCGTAAATGACCCAAGATACAAAAGAAATATTCTGGGTATGTCGACTAACGCCATCCACAAACCCAAAATAGATGGGAAAGGATGATGTCATCTGTACAGTCAATTACAAAGCAAAGTATAAGCAGCTGGGGAAAAACTCATGCACGCAAAAATTAAAGACACACCATCTCAAAAGAAAATAGTACAATAATGTAAAAAGAACACATGCGAGATATTCTATGCATAATACTTCTTTAGGTAAATCCCATTTCGGGGCTCACCGAGAGATAACCCATCATAATCCACTAACTTGTAGGAACCTCTGTGTAACAAACGTTTTATGATGTATGGGCCATGCCACATGGGTTCTAACTTTCCTTCCCTAAGTTTTTCATGATCTTGATCATAGACCAGGACCAAATATTCTTCTACGAAAGTGCGAGGTTGGATGGACTTATCATATTGAGTTTTGATGCGTTTTTGATATGTCTTGTTGATGAGAGCATCATCGCGACAAGTTTCATCCAACTTGGTTAGATATAAAAATCGTTCTTCTTCAACATAAGTATGGGTTAGGAGTTCTATAGTGAGTTTCAAAGAGGGAATCTCACATTCGATCGGTAATACCGATTCTATCCCGTATACCAACTAGAAGGGTGTAAATCCAATGGTAGTTTTAACTGAAGTTCGATAAGCCTAGAGTGTGGAGAAAAGCTACAAATTCTAAGAGGTTTTGTTTACTCCCACCATTGGTTGAAGCATGGTTTTTAGGAATTTTTTGATGGCTTCAAATTGTCTATTTTCCTAAGGGTAGTATGGGGATGAATTTTCATGGTGAAAACCTAACTTGGTGCATAATTCTCCCATCATCTGATTTTGGAAATGGGCTCCATGATCAGTTACAATAGCTTGTGGGAGACCAAATCGAGCAATGATGTGATTGAACAAAAAAAGTGTTGCAGTTCGACCATCATTAAGGAATGTAGGCATAGCCTCATCCCATTTAGTGAAATAATCGATGACAACGATGATATAGCCATGCCTCTAGTTGAGGTAGGCTTACATTGCATGAAATCGATACCCCATTTGAAAAGGGGCCGACGAAAAACAATGGGATGAAGTGGAGCTGGGTGGGTACGTGATTTATTCTGAAAGATATGACATGGTAGGAGTTTTCTAACGACCTCAATGCAATCTTTGAATATGGAAGGTGAAAAATAACCAACATGTAAATGTTTTTGGGCTGTAGCCATCCTAGAAAGATGACCACCACAAGATACAAGGTGAAAATCATTTAAAAATTGTTCAACCTCTTCATGGGTTAAGCAATTTCATAAGAAAATATCAGTGCCACGTTAGTACAAAGTGTTTCCAATGATAAGGTAGTGCTTTGAATGGTGTCTAATGCGACGTTGTTCATCACGTGAAATGATAGGCTGAAAGTGTTGGGTTTGGAGATAGAGAAGAATGTCTCCATACCATGGATCAAACTTACTAATGATGAACATGGATTCATCAGGAAGGGATTTTTTGGGCTCAATATTATCAACAGTAGGGGGAAGATCACAAATTAATTCCACAAAAACCAACGATTTCTTAGCTTTGGATTTGGAAAACTCAAGAGATCGAATTCTAGGAGAATGACGATCCATTTGGAATATTTTCCCCCAAGTACTTGATGTGTCAAGATGTGGTACATGGGGTTTGAGTCTGCAATGACTGTGGTAGTGCATAATAGAATATAGTGGTGAAATCTTTGGACGGTAATAACTGCTACCAAAGCCAACTTTTCGACATGTGAATATAGGAGTTCGGGACCTGATATACTCTTACTCAAATAGTATATCACATGTTCGGTGCCGTCATCATCCTCTTGTACTAACACCATAGCAATAATGGAAGCAGATGAAACCAAATAAAGGATGTAATCTTTCACATAATTGGGTGGATGCAAAAGTGGCGTATTCGTTAAAGCACATTTGAGATCATCAAATGAGCGTTGAGAAGTTTCATCCCAAATGAAAGGGGCATGTTTCTGCAACAATCTCATAAATCCTTTAGTAATTTCGGCATAATTACATGTAAAACGACGGAGAAAGTTTTCCTTCCCTTGAAAACTTGGAGTTGGGTAAGGTTGTTGGGAGGGGTTAAAGAGAGAATGGATTTAACTTTTAAGGGATCCACTCTAATCCCATATTTGGAAACTATAAAGCTGAGGAGTTTCCCTGATTCAACAATGAAAATGCATTTATGGGGGTTCAAACGTATGTTGTAAAACCTGCATCGAAGAAATATGGCTCTTAGGTGACCAATATGGTCTGTCGATGAGTCGAGTGAGCTGGTAAGTAATCGAGATAAGGTTCAACGATATGTTTGATGTCGTGAAACACATACTACATAGACCGCTGAAAAGTGGCTCCAACCTTTTTAAGGCCAAAGGGTAATTTCCGATAGGAGAAAGCCCCCCATGGGTAGATGAAGGTTGTTTTGTGTTGATTGGCCGGTAAAATGTCGACCTGGTTATATCCATAAAATCCATCCATAAAAGAGAAAATGACGCTTTCGACACAATTATCGATAATTTGGTCGATAAAGGGTGTAGAGTAATTGTCCTTTGAGGAAGCCTTATTAAGATCTCGAAAATGGACACAAACATGAATTGTCCCTTGTTTCAATGTGACCAAAAAGAATTTGGAAACCCATTCGGTCAGAGGGACGAGATAAATAAAACCATATTTTAATAATTTTTTGACTTCTGCCTTGATTGCCACGGTTTTTTTAGGATGAACTGGGTGAAGCTTCTGTCTCACCGATTTGACTCCTGGGTAAGTTTTGATTTCATGCAAAATGATCAAAGGATCGATCCCAGGTATTTCTTCGTAGCTCTAGGTGAATATGTCACAAAATTATTTAAGCAAGGCGATATAAGTTTCAACCTCTTCAGGTGAACAATTGGAACCTAGCTGTATGGTTTCCACAATTCCTTCTTTTATGGATATGTCGACAATAATCGTGCGAGAGATATTTCCCAAATTCCCCTCAGAGATGGTATCTTGAGTGAGTATCGAAGATTGGGGAGAGTCGACGATATCAACAAGAAATATAGAGGAAATATATTTCTCAATTTCATCCAAACTGGGAATAAAGGATGAACGATGGTGGTTGTCATCCCATGCATCCCATGGTGTCTCCTCGATATTAAGAATTTCCATAATAGATTCATCTGATGGAAAAATATGGAGGATGTAATAGAAATTAGAGGATAGAGAATCTAACCAAGATGGTAACAAATATGTAGTAGATTCCAACAGATGTTGGTTGTGCAATGAAGGAGAGGTATATTGAATGGTGTCGTATTCATCCTCTGCAAGACTAAGTAGCATAGTGTCACCTAGTGTATCAAACTCTAAGGGACCAGGTACGATCCAAGGATCAGATGATTCAAAGGATTGATGTGACATAGTCAAAATCATATTAACCATTGCGATTTGTTGCGTGGTTGGAGGAAGAGGTGTAGGGAAAGTACCCATGAGCGAAGAATATTTCAAGAGGCCTACCCCAACACTTTCATAAGTAATTTTTGAGTCCCCCAGAAATGGAGTATTGTTGGTTGTTTGAGTGCGAGCATCAGGGGTACAATAATCTAACTGATCGATGGTCACAATTTTACCTTGATGAGGGAATTAGACACATCAAAAAACTAATGAAGCGACAACATTCATGGCATAGAACCAAATTCTCCCTAGCAACAAGTTATAATCGAGGGGAGCATCGACTACTTCAACATAGAAATAATTATTTTTTTCTCCGAGTTGAACGACTAAAGATTGGGATAATCCATGAGGTCGAAAACCTTTTCCATAAAATTCTCTTAACATGGTGGGAGATCAAGCAACTCTTTTTGAGATTGTTGCGGAAACCCTAGTTGTTGCATCCCTTTTGCACTGTCTCGACCTTGCCTCAATGGCCTCTCTAGATCCAGACCCCCCGGATTTTGATGAAGAAGTCGCCGCCTTCAAGTCTTTGGTTGGATATCTGGAAATACCCCCCTCTCGCCCAATGCATTCTCAGTTCATGAAGAAGCTGGACAAAATCCCGGAAGTGGCTATTCCCCACTTAGCTGCTCGAGGAAAATCCCTCTCCTTCACCTCCAGAGCTCTCATGGGTCAATTCATGGGGTTATGGCCTTCCCCTCGTCAAGTAGATCTTTGGATTGAGTGGAACTGACATCCACTGATACAGGTGTTGACGCTTAAAAACACAACGATGAATACTATGGTCACAAATTATTTCCAAGATCTATTAATTATTTATATTAATAATAAACTAGTAGATGGGACCCCCTTGTAGACTTGTGGCACTATGATGGATATGTTGCGCTTATATTTTGTTTTCTATTGTGATGGTACCAACACATTATTATACAGTTCGATGTTTTGAATCATGGTTAAAATGTTATGGCGACATTAGATAATTGGTTGATTAATGCATGGCACTGATGGTTTTGATGACCACTCTCATATTATGTTAAGGCTGCCCTATGGATCAAAGGATTATTATTAGTTTTGTTTTGATATTGCAATTAAACATGGAATTATTTGGTTAATATGATCTTGCAAAGGGATTCTTTTTAAAATGACTACACACAAGCTCTAATGTGGTATTATTGTCACAAAGAAGGGTGCACACACCCTTGTTGTTGTAGTTATGCGCCTTATTGGATGTTATATGTAGAATGGACATGGGTTAATGTTATATCACATTGTTATTTTGGAGAGTTTTGACATTACCAAAGGTGGTGCACTATGCAAATGGATTTGGAAATGGTTATGTGGTTGATTTAATGCTTAGTGCTATGGTGAATTGGCTAGCTCGTACGTTGAATTGAATGAGGTTGGGGGAGGAAGCGACATGCATTTACTACACGTCACTAAACACCCCTTGAGCCCATCACCCTAGTCATTCTTGCAATTTGGTTTTTGGCTCTGGTGGTTGTTGATGCTTCGCGTTATTCGGTTTTGAAAGAGGCATAAAGTCTAGCTCCTTTGCAGTATTTTCAGGTATGGGTTCCTTAATCTTCCATCCATGATGTTTTCTCTTCCCTTCGAATCAATTTTTGGCTCATGATTGCTCGCAGTTTGTGTTTTTCTTAAGCTGTTATTGGATATTTGAACTGTGTAATTGGTGTTGTGTCTGTGAGTTCTTCTAGTGGTTATTCTGACATGTTGGATTTTTAAAAGAAAAAGGGAATAATTATGCTCTCCATACTGTGGGTGATTTTTGTATTAGTTGATTGTTAAATGATAGTGGACCATGTTCGGTCGGCTTGGTTCTTGGGCCTGGTTCTCCTTGGAAATCGATTATTATGTTAGACAAGATCTGATATTTGTGCATGGGTGTTACAACCAGTATCTGTGTTTAAGATTTGCCACTCCATTTTCGTCTCTATGGTTGATATTTTTTGATACTATGGGTTGCAATGTGAACTGTTGAAAGTTTAAAGTTTTTTCCTTGGCTTGACAAGACCTCGAGCTAATAACCATCATAACATTTCTCTCGTTGACACTGTTTCTTGGAAAATGGCACAATTGGGTTTGACATCACCCAAAAGTTAAATGGAAGCATTAGGTTCAACATGGGTTGTGCTTGAACACTCTTTTTAATGTGCTGTTTAAGGGTTCACTTCTTTTCGTTCTCTGTTGGAGGTGGCTGACTGTCATTTGGTAACCCTCACAGTCGAGATTATGGTTACTTGTTATATGTCTGTGGTAAATTATAAAAGGCACGAGCTGTTTGTGTTTTTCGAGGACTTATTCCTTTGTTTGAGCCATCTGTTATTACTCTCTGTTTGCTGTGTTTAAACCCTAATTACGATCTTGATATCGTTTCAATCCAGTCAAGGGTAAAAGAGACACCTGTGCGTGCTTGGTTGATTGGGAACGATTTGGCTCTGTTCTCATTGGCAATTTTAAAATAAGTCTGTACATGCTAATTTATGTGAAGCTTGATCTTAGGGGTTGCATGTTATGTGTTGAATGTTATTCGAATCAATTCTTATATTGATTATATTTTAAGGAAACCTGTGTGTGAAAGGATTGGGGTCTGATTAAGAGTTTTTTCCCAATTGATTATGTCGAATAATGTTTGAATAATGGACAAACGGTGGTTAATACTATGCATATTCTTATTTTATTTTAAAGAATACATATTCAATATAAATGGTTGGAATAATTGTGCGTTTCCTATTGGTTTTAAAAGAAAAATATATTTGGCATTGGAGTTATAGATGGTTGTGGCTCATAGGATTATTATGTTCATCATATTGATTGCAATATTGTTTGATAGGAATGCTATATAAATATTATATAGATGCAAAGGCTACTATAATTGAGTAATTCTGGGCATATGAATTGTTTTTTGGAAGTCATCAAACAATCTATAAAGGAAGTAACAATTTATATTGTAGTTTTGAAAAGTGAATGTTGATTGAATTGTGGATGTCTGAAAAGATTTATGTTTGATTGTTGGATTTGATTTATTTTTATATGAACAATATCCATATTATGTCCCTGTCATGCTACCACTTTTCGCTCATTATATTCCCCTCATAATCCCAATTTCATTTTTGACATCCTTGTTCTGTAAAATAAATTAAAAAGGTCTGTGTAAGAGCGACACAAGATTTGACACAACAATGGTTGGCAACTAATATTTTGGTATATTTTACACAGTCAAATTATTCAATTAATTGCTGAGAAATATTAGTGTAATTATCCCCTCTCATTATACCACCTTTCTCTCATTACACTCCCTTCATATGTCCCATGAACCTTGTCACCCCCTTCTCACTTGGCAATTATTAAATGGTTTTTTATGGATGGATTTGCATGTATCTCGTGTCAATCTATGAGCCAATTTTTGATTTGTACATGAAGAATGTCATGTATGGTTTATTAAGGGATTAATTACTAATGAATCGCTCACTACTACATAAGGGCGAATTATTCCACGAAAATTTTCCACGCTTCCACTAGTTTCATATTTTTTTTTAAACAGGGCAGGATTTTCGTCTCTATTGCCACGAAAGTTCGTCGCAATATCGATGAAAATCTTAATTTAACCTAGTCGGGATTTTCGTCGCTATAGAGACAAAATTTCATGGCAATAGCGACAAAATTTTTGTCTATCTCATTGGTCGGTGTTAACAACTAGTTGACTATTTTATCTATATATACATGACTTTAAGAGACTTTGCGACACAATTTCTATAGTTGCGACACTGTTCTTGGCTTTTGTTTGAGCTGTTTATTTTTTCTGTCACCCACCGGTTGAACAAATCCAATTCTCGATCTACATAGCTCGGATTTTGAACTTGCAAGGTTAGTATGCTATTTTTTTATTGATGTACTCATTTAACTTGCAATTTTTTTTTTCAAATGTCCAAATTGCATTTAGCTTATTTTTTCCTTGATAATATATTTATATAATATGTGTAGTTATACCATATTTCATGTCTTTGGTTTTTGGATATAGTTAGTATATTCTATAGAAAAGGGTATGTGGATTCCATAATATTCTAGGTTTATGGAATCCACATACCCTTTCCCTTCAATTGGTAGCTATAATCTCTCTCTCTCTTCATTGATAAAGATATGGAATTGCTCTTGAAACTCAACCCTAATCGGTGAAATGATAGTAATTGATTGCTATATTCCCTACTTTAGCAGGGACTAATAAGATACATAAACACTAACCCTAAACTTATGTTAGGTGTATATGT
>ML796370.1:353641-373427 GCA_009831015.1 Picea engelmannii
GCTTTTTGTTTCCTTGAGATCTTGAGAGATGATGAGGCTATGAATTTTCATGTTGAAAGTTTGTAGTGAAGATAGTATCATGGAATCTTCCAGACCTTATAGTCCTTGCCACAAATCCATGGTTTAGAGAACACGTGAAATTGTTCCAAGTTAGATGTTTTATGTTTGCAAGAAGTTAAAGTAGTTGGTTTAATTTTGTAAGTCACTCTTTGGCTAATATGGTCGATTTTTGTATGTTTACCTAACCATGTTGAAGGTAGAGAGGCAACCACCTTGATATCCTTGTATTTTTACCTAACCATTGGACATGGTATTTATCTAACAGGTTGCTTGGTTTGGACGTCATTTCCTCTAAATGGACAAGACCTAGGACTAGTCAACATATATGCCTCAAATGATTCAAATGAGAGAGTGGGCATGTATGGGTGGAACGTTTCAGGGCACATCAAAGATCAATTTCTAGAATCCTCATATCTCCTATCATCACTACTTGGACCCACTTCAAATATCTAGGAATTCCTATCTTCTTAAATTCTTATGATACAACTGCTTGGCAGGATATCATTGATAAAATTCTCTCGAGGATCCAAAATTGGGACGGGGGACGCTGGTTCAACCTGGTTGGAAAAACGATGCTCCTCAAATTTGTTCTCTCCTCTCTTTCCATTTTTCAGTGTTCTGGCCTACTTGCCCCAAAATCCACTCTTGAAAAAATATCCAAAGCTCTTTGAAGTTTCCTTTGGGCCAATGGAAAAACAAATAAAAAAAAATTTCATCTCCTTAATTGGAAGCATGTTTGTCAACCTCTCAATAAAGGAGGCTTAGCTATCAGAGACCCTAGTCTAATGAACACTTCTGTAGGAGAAAATATTGCATGGAGAATAATTTCTGGGCCCTCAGAATGGTGGAAATCTGCTGGGTAAAATCATGGAGATGGGTAACACTTTTGCTTGTTTTATGAGAAAAAAACTGTATTTTCACAAGTTCTTCAACTTTCGTCATACAAAAGTATTTTTTATTTATTTAGAATTTCACTTTACAGAAAAAACAAAACTTGTGAAGAATTTTGTTAGCTTTCCAATGACTGTTTTTCAAATTTGTTTTATTAAGATTTCACATGTCAATTTGACAATTGTTTAACATTATGTTCCTTAAACATGAAAGGAATGATAATGAGTTATTTTTTCCTCCAACAATGTATCTATTATTAAAATTATGTTTTTAAGAAACAAAATATACTGTAACAATCTACATAGACTCTATTTTATTATGACTATAATTTTGAATCTAACGGATGAATATTATAATTTCTACAATTTTTTGAAGCTGGCCAAGCTAAAAACTTTGGAGATTTTAGACACATGTTTTCCTCCACCTTGTATCTATCTTAATTTTTACTTAAAAGTAAAATATAAAAATACCCTTTTTAAAAGAACAGTTTAAGGATTATGAATATAATTTTTTCTAAATTTTTCACTGTGTATTTTCAAAGATACATATATTTCATTTCACTGAATCATAATGTCTGCTGAAAATATTATGCAGTGTTTTTTTTTTAAATTAAATAAAAATAATGAAAATGAAAACAAATTATAGGAATTGAAAGTAGATTCAATTTTGCAAATGCTGGCGTCATTTTCAAAACCAAATTCTGAGTATTTGCAGGAGTCCACAACCTCCAAAGTTTAGGTAAGCTTGGGGCAATTCTCTGGTTTCTGTTTACAGTCCCAATTTCTAGTTTTCGACCGAAAGAATCTTTCGGCCGAAAAGATATTCTTTCGGCCGAAAAAACCTTGTTTCGACCGAAATAAGGTTGAGCGAATTCCATCGGTCAGAAAAAATGAAAAGACACGTCGTATCATTTCATTTCGCACCAAGTCGTATAAATACGCTTTCGGCCGAACACATTTAACACAATTCATCGCTTGTTTGATGGTTTTCTAGAGCACCTAAACAAAGTTTCGAATCATCTTTTTGGTTTTTGTTGAATAAGGTAATTGATGTTTGTTCAAATTTTTATTGGAATAACAATTTATATGTTGAGCATTTTTTTAAGGTGAAGTCTTTGTTGAACATATCATTTACAGATAACTATAAAAATCATGGGAAACAAAAGTTTGCGCAAGAGAAAATTTGATCGCACTCGAGATGATACTCTCCATAATGAACAAAGGAAAGAACATTATTGGAGAAAGAAGAGAGAACGAGGAAATATTGAAGAAATAAACGATGATAATGTAAATAGATATTTTCAACAAGAAGAAGTCCAACCAGGTATGCATGCACATATTGTCTATATTAAAAGTATAGAATTCAAATTTAAAATATTGTTTAATATAATTGATTGTAATCACAATTTGATGTTTTTCAAAAAACATAAATAGATTTGTCTCATAATGTCAAAGAAGAGGTTGAAACCGAAATTGAAGCAGAAGACTTTGAAACTGAAATTGAAGCAGAAGAAGAATCACCTATAGGTATGAACATAAATTTATATAATACAAGATGAACACTTGTATATATAGTTTAGTGAATTTATGTTCGGGTTTTGTTTTTTAATATAAACTTTAAATTGAAATATGCATGAGAATCTATCAACATTGATGATGAAATATTAGAAAATGTTGACACTGACAAATTTGGGAAGAAAAAAGCTAAGCATTATATAAGATATCGAACTAAGAATATGTATAACACTTTTTTCAAAGATGAATCAGTAACAGTACAAGCTCAACTTTTACTCTGTCTAATAAATTCAAGAAAGTTAAAAGAAGCTACATCATTATTGGGTATTCAAAAGTCAACAAAAGATACAAAGGTGAAACATAATGTCTTTGGCAATATAACTAGTGTATTAAAAGCTTTTGGAAAATCTCAAAAAAAAGATGCCAGTGTTGCACGTAGAGCGATACAAACAATAGTTGTTTCATCTAGAAATATAAAAGATCGTTTGACAAGACACATGGAAAAAACGATGGGAACGTCAATAAAAACATTGCACAAACATAGAAAATTTTGATTGCAAATAGATGCAATTGATGAACTGGCTTGTTGGGCAGTGATTTCTAGATAACCCTACAAAGATAGACTTGCAGAAAATGTTAAAGAATTGTCCCGTAATTGTTGGTTGGTAGAATCTCGTGTTTCACCACATACAAGGGATGTTTTGCGATGAAGAATAGCACGCAAAAAATATGAAGAACATCCAAAACATATATTGCGAATGACACAAATTGAATTGTTCAATAAGTTCAAAGAAGAGCACAAATAAGTTAAAATTTCCATCTATTCATTTGTGCAACAAAAACCATGGTTTGTTAGATCCATCACTGTTCGTGACACTTGTTGTTGTCGTTATCATGTGGAATTTGAGTTGTATTACAACACTTTTTTGGATTTTGGTAAAAATTTATGGCCAAGTTCACCTCCTCCTTCCACATTCCGTGCTTTTATATCTGAAATTCTATGTGAAAGAGAAGGTGATTATTTATTTTACAAAAAAAATGTGTTGGTGGAAAGAAATGTGATCGTTGTGGAAATCTGAGTTTGTTTCATTCAAAGTATAATATTGATATGAATGATCAATCATTTTCTAATATAACAATCAATTGGAAGAGATATGAATATATCAACAACATGGCTCCACATTCTTCAAATGTTATTTCCAAAAGGATTGTTTTGAAAGTAGATAAAATATGTGTGATATATTTTTTGAAGAAGTTTGAGGAAGAAATTTATAAATTCACCAAGCATTCACATAGAGCTTGATGGAAAGAACTACAATTCAAACAATCCTGTGAAGTGTTTCCACCAGGGACAATTTTGTCTGTAGTTGATTTTGCAGAGAATTACACATTCACTGCACAAAACGAAATACATAGTGAATATTATCATTCTGATCAAGTCACAATATTTGTCCACGTTCTATATAGACATTCTCAACGAAGTATTGATAACATAGAAAGCACCAATGACAATCAAGATGTTATTAAAGAATACCACTTTTATATAAGTGATGATCAAGCACACAACACACATTATCTACAACATTGTTTTGGTAAATTTTATGAATCATTGAAAGAACGCGAAATCAGATTCGATCGACATTGGATATGGTTAGATGGGTGTACAGGTCAGTTCAAATCTTCACGATCATTCTATTGGTTATGTTGTCTTCATAAAAAATCAAACATTACACATTGTTGGAATTTTTTTGAGACTGGTCATGGAAAAGGAGAGCACGACGGTGCAAGGACATGTGTAAAACGAGCACTTCCAAAGTATCAGATTAACCCTCATGTGGATCAATTTGAATCCGCTGAACAAGTTGTTGAATGGTGCAAAATGGCGCTAAGCGATGAATATAATCCATCAAGGGATATGCGCATGTGTGTCTATATATAAATGTTACACATGTACACATGATAATTTTATTTGAACGTGTTCAAATTTATATTCAATCTTCAATCATTTTCTTGAGAGATTTCAAGTTAACAAGTTATTGTCTTGTGCAGGTTTTTTTGGTATGTTGGAATCAAAGATGTGAATAGATCAATCCCATATGACGCCAGTACAATACCTGGGACATGAAAAATACATTAAGTTAAAACAAAACGTTATCAAAATGTGTTTGCATTTGATAGAAGAAACGAGTCTTGTTTTTGTTCAGTTTGCATAGAGGACACAAAATCCATAGATATTTGCGAAAACGAAAATGCAGAATATGTTAAAGCTTGGAGACAAACCGAACTTAATGTAAAAGGGAAAATTCAACTTGCAAGCTCAGAGGAGATGAAATCAAATGAAACTATAGTGTCAGTTGATGGCGATCGAGTTTCTGATCTTGTTAGTGAAGGTAATTTTTACGTTTAATTTTTTTCAAATAACTTGTAGATGTACTTGTGTGGTAATCTAAAACAAACTATTTGTTGTCCAATATATCCAATTATTTGCAGGAGATGTCTTTACCATGGTTGCACCTGTAGACAACACTGAAAACATGAAATATTATTTGATGCGATGCACAAAACAAAAGATGAGTCTATTAGAAGATTTTGACGATAACAATTTTATATATGAAAGATGATCCATTGTATTGAAAGGATATTTTTTTCAAGAAACCCATCAAACCTATACTCATGTTCACTTTCAAGACTACCAGTCAGATGTCATAAATTGTCAATATAGTCATTTGGTATGTGCAGCGCACATAAAGTTAATAGAAGTTCAATCAAGAAAAAAAACAAAAGTTAGAAAATGGAAAATGTCCAAAGCCGATCATGAACGAATAATTGAAGATGGAATTCCATTATGATTTCTTTAAACAAGTGACACGTGTACATTCCATAATTTTATATTTTGCATTGAAAGTACACGTATTTATGAATATCTAGGATTCTAGAATCATTTCCAGTTTAGTTTACTTTCATGGTCTGGATTCAATTAAGAAAAGTTATATTTTTGATGAATTAAATAAAGTTTATCAAGCCTTAGAAAAGTTATATTTTTGATGAATTAAATAAAGTTTACCAAGCCTTATTTACAATTTCAGGGAAGAACCTATAGATTGTATCTAGGTAACCTAAATTGACCTATATTTTGGATGATTATACTTTAATCCTACAAATTATCCAAATCGTATACACAAATCCTTTAATGCATGTAACCAATTTACTACATATAGGATAAATGCGTTCATTATTTGCAATTTGATTGTTCAATGCTTTTTCATATGAAAATGATAACTTCATATCAAAACTAGGACTCATTTCCATGTCATTATAAGGGACTATTGATGGCTTAGAAAAACTTTAAATTCTGATAAATTTTAATATCAATATAAATTTTAATGAAGATCGCTTACTTATATTAAATTTGATGACTTGTTTTGACTATTTTCATTGTTGGACTTAAATTAAATTTGATAACTTGTTTTGACTATTTTCAACCATATTTCCAAATCAAACAAAATTTAAATTATAAGTGAGAAACTATAATTTTTATTTCACATTTTCTTGAATATTTCATTGTGAAATTTCATAAGAAACTACAAAATTTGACGAACTATAAAATTTGATTTTTATTTCAAATTTTCTTGAATATTTCATTTTGAAATTTCATAAAAAACTATAAAATTTGATATATTTTTTTTGAAATCAAGAAAATAGTATATTGAAATTATTTCATCCAATAATTTATATAAATAAACATAGTGCAAGTAAAATCAAGACAAGACAAAATATTACATGAGTGATCTCAATATCTCTTCTATCTCTTCTTGTGCTTTTGTTATCATCTTTGTAGTTTCCTCATAGTTGTTCGTATGAGAAAGAATGTGAATTTAAAGACCATTAAAAACTTTCATTGAGATGTTCATGTAAATTTAGATTTTGATGTAAATGTGAGACCATGTCTCTCTGAAAATATCGAAATGATAAAGACCATGTAAATGTCCTAGGTTCAAATTCAAGTGTCTGTAGAGCCCCTTGTGTGTGTCTCTCTTACTTTGTAACATTTATAGTGGCTTTCTTCATTCTTCCATTTGTTCAAGTGATTCTTTCTTTCTATGTCTTCTAACCCATTGTTACACTATTTTTCTTAGTTCTTTTTTTTTTCACGCGAAAATAATAGTTTCACTATTATTCTATTAGAATCAAATGAAATTTTTTGTTACATATGGATCTAGAAAGTTATGATAAAAAAAGATCTGTAGTCTTTCCTTCTTGTCCGTTACTTTGTTGAACTGTCTATGTACGTGAATAAATTTGATAGATTCAAATCTATTATTTAAGCTTCTGATCTTGTCTTTCCAGTTGTTGAGATATATCAAGTTCAGATTGGATTTGGAATTTATCCAATCGATAGTGACCTTGGAATCTCCCGCAACCATCAATTTTTTTTATGGAAAAGTAGGAAATGAGTAATAATAATCCCCATAGGCCCAAGATTTCAGCTTTATGTTGAATTTTATCAGTCCACAATGAAATATGTTGAATATTGTCAGTCCCCATAGGCCCAAGAACAGTCGACAATGAAAGATGCTGAATTTTATCATGTGTTTTTGAACAGTCCACAGTGAACATGAAATAAAGCATTTAAATTAATACATAGTAGTATAGGCCCAAGAGTTCAACTTTATGTTGAATTTTATTAGTCCATAATAAAATATGTTGAATTTAATCATCCCCATAGGCCCAAGAACAATCCACAATGAAATATGTTGAATTTTATTTGTGTTTTTGAACAGTCCACAATGAACATAAAATGAAACATTTAAATTAATACATAGTAGGATAGACCCAAGAGTTCAGATTTATGTTGAATTTTATCAGTCCACAATGAAATACGTTGAATTTTATTCGTCCCCATAGGCCCAAGAACAATCCACAATGAATCATGTGTTTTTGAACAGTCCACAGTGAACATAAATGAAGCATTTAAATTAATACATAGTAGAAAAGTATTTAAGAGTTCGATGCTTAATTTAATGCATTGTAAAAAGGAGAATATACAAATCATTAATTCAGAACTAACAACTTTGCCACTTTTTAAAGACAAAAGTTATGAACACAAAATTAATATCCTATAAAGACATAAGTTATAATATGAAAACCATATTTATGTTATATAGCTAGCTTAAAGAAGAAAATCAATATTACTAAAATAATAACAAAGTATTATAAGCTTCATACTGAAACTCTCATTGAACAAATCTGATGGCGACGCCCCTACCTCACAACCCGCAGGTCGGAAGGTCGGCATGCACATAGGATCTTTTCTTTCCCACGACCCGAAGAACTCCAAACAACTCTTCTATTTCCCTATAGGGAAATTTGCACCCACAACAATCCTCGTGGGATCCCCTCTTCACACTCGGGGGATCGAACTTCGCGACTTCGTGAGGTCATTGGTCGAGCATTGGTCTCTCGAATCCCCGAAACCCGACAACAGTCAAAGCTGAACTTTTCCTCCGGGATTTTCTCTATCCCGAATCCCGATATGTCGAAACTCCGACGCACGCGTGAGTTCTTACTTTTGAACGGTCCTTCACTCCATCGACATTTCGGAGTTCGCAATATCGCGAATCCTAATGCATATGTTTCAGGACTTCACTCCACGAATCCCCGATATGGTGTGCCACCTGTCCACTCGCCGACTTCTCCGTTGCCCACACTATCCTCTGGCTATCGGGATATCACGTTTCGTGATTTTGCGATTTCCTAGTGCCCGGATCTCCAAAGCAGATGATCACGTGACACGCGTCCTTCCCCAAACCGGATGGTTCAGATCAAACCTCGCCGTTTTGGAATTTCTGATGTCGAACGACCAAACTCACACCCTCAAGATCTCCGATATCCCGAGTGCCGATATTCCGAGGTGCCGATGCCTTTCGGGATTTTTGCTTCAGTTCTGCCATGTGAGGGTTTAATTCCCTCGCAACTCCTGACAGATCTAATGACTGTCGGGTTCTCCACTCAAGATCTGATGGTTCAGATCGCTTATTTTCCTGTGCACTTCTCCCATGCTGCCTTCTGGGTGTGATGATCTTCCAATGGCCCAGATTCCTCTGCAGTCTAAACGGATGACTACTGTGCCTCCTCTTTGAGCTTCCTCGAATGTTTCCTTCCCAGACTTGGAAGAATTTCAATATTCCAAAGGCCTCAACCTCGGTTCTTCTCCTGCGAACTCTTCGACTTTGAGTTTCGCTGTGCGCGTGGAAACGCTGACCCTCCTGAGATTTGGGTACTCTGAAATCGTCAAGGGGTTCTGTAGCTTCTACACTCCTTGCAGTTACGACTTTTGTGCGTAAAATTACTCGCCCTCCTGAGCTTATCCTTCCCTTCGAACTTTCGAAGGATTCTTCCACTCCTGCGCCTCTGCAGGGTATTCACATACACACAAGGGTGCTATCCGTCCTAAGCTTTCCTGTAGCTTCGACCTCCAAGGAAAACTTGTCTTTTTTCCTTTCTCCCTCAGATGGAGAATTGACGCCTCCTAGCAGTCCTGTGCTCAAGCAACCCCATTGCTGAGCTTAACAAGGTGTTCAACAGTCCTGTGAAGATCCCTCAGTGGAATCTTCCTTTACATTTTGAAACTCAAGGAATTCTCTTCCCTTCTGTGCCTGTCTGCAGAATGTCTCAATGCCCACCTGGCAGAATGTATTCTCACAGAACATCCAGCAGTCCTGTCTTTCGTGCACCTATGCACGTGCTCAATGCCCTTCTGGTAGAGTTCTCAGAATCCTTAGTGATTCTGTTTCTTCAATGAACTCTCAGCCGAGTTCTCCCTTTGTTCACTCCTTGCACTGGCTCGATGCCCACCTGATAGAGCTTCACATAACTCCTCAGAGCTTCTGTCTGCAACTGTGTATCTCCTACACCACCTTGCCTCCTGAGGTATTCAACAACCTCACATGTATTTCTCTGAGTTGTTGACTCCAGTTCTTGTGCCTCAACACGTCTTTGTTTGAACCCGCAGAATTCAGAAGTGCTTCAGTGCACTGGTATTCAGAGACCGCAGTTCTTTGTCATGCCCTCCAGACATGAAACCTCAAATACCTTCATCTAAAATCAGACACATTCCTGCAAATGCAAACCTACAACATACATCTACAACATACATTCATATCATATGAAGAACACTCACATAATTTTATTTAACACATAATCATGCAGGAAAAACTGTTATTTGTATTAAATATGGAAACCGCCTGTATTTACAAGGTGTTCCTGAGCACGGCCTTTAACAAGGTCTCGACTCCTTCTCTTTTTCTATCTACTCACAGATTCTCTTCTATGCTCCCAACTCTCTCTTCTCTATGCCAGCCTCTCACCAGATGAGATCCTAAATCTCTTTTTACTTGAGGGGGCTCTTCGAGCTCTTCTCTCCAATCTACCTACCCTATTCAATTACATTGAATGGCTGTCTAGTCCAACATCAGATCTAGATCTCAGCCTTACAAACATTTAAGGCTAATCTAATTTATGCTTGCACAAAGGCATGGAATCACAACTCAACAACTTAAACATTTAATTACATTCAATTCTAAATCAAAATGAGGACAACGCCTCTCTTTATCACACGATTTGAATTCGCTGACGTGGCTGGCTGGCCGACTGGTTGATGTGGAGAGATGCTCCTGCATCATACTCCTCATCTGCAAAATTCATGAGCTCCTACTCATGAGCTTCCCATATCAGGTTTTGAAATCCTCCTGGATCCCAAATCATCCTCTGGAGCTGTTCATCTGCTCCATTCTGCTGCTGTTGCTGCTGCCTCTGCGCTGCTGCTGCTGTTTTCCTGCCCAACTTCTCCTTCCTAGCAGTCCCTGCTAACGTGATCATCAGCTCCATGATCTCTTCGATCACTTGGTCCAGCTACTCCAGTGGTTGGCTCTGCTCATGTAGTCTCCTCAGCTGCAAAAAGTTTTGGCCCATGAGCAGATCACTGTGATCTCTCATGCCTTCTTCATCATCTCCCAACTTCACTTGTTGGATGTGCATGCCCTGCACTTTCACCCTTCTCTCTATGGCTTCTATTTGCTCATACAGATCATTAAAACTAATGATGTCTGCTTCTTCTTCTTCTTCTTCTGCAAACTCCCATGTTGCAGTCCTTTCAGTCTCCTGGTTGAAAATATCGAGCCATTTCTCAGAATGCTCATCATCCTCTTCTGCTTGTTCTGTTGTCAGCTTCAGTGCTACAACTTCCTCAGCTTCCTGGCTGAATATGTTGAGCCATTCCTCATAATTCTCTTCTTCTTCATCTCCTTCTTAGGCAACTTTAGATATCTGCTCCAATCCTTCTTCCTTGACATTCACAACTGGCTGTTCTGCTTCTGTTGTTGTTGTATCTGCAACCTATATTTCTACCCCCCCCTGGGCAAGTGGTAGGAATATCTCGATTCCCCCAATCATTATAAGGCTCCTGAGATCGTCCTCTCGGATGGTGCAAGTTTTTAACTTGTCATCATCTTCATTCACATGGCTTGGAAAACCACATGAATCTTCCTCCTCTGTCAGCTGCATCTACTAATCCAAACTCACCTCTGAGTTTATGAGACTCTCAGGTAGTCTCATCTGTTCATCCCTGCCCAGCTAGAAATATGGGATCTGTTCACTGCCCTCCTAGAAGATTATGAGATCAACTGATCCCATCTTCATCAACACCCCTTACTGAATTGAACTCACCTCCGAGTCCATGAGACTTTCATATAGTCTCGAATGCTCATCTCTGCCCACCTGGCAATTTGAGATGCTTCTACTACCCTCCTGGTAGTCTTCGAGATCCCACAACGACCTCATTTCATTTCCTAGCTGGCAATGTGAAATTCCCTGGCTGTCCTCATGACAGTCTCTGAGATCCTGCAACGATATCAACTCGTTGCCCACCTGGAAATTAGGAATTTCCCCTCTTCCCTCCTGACAGTTCTTGAGATCTTCAGCTGATCCCATTTTGTTCTCTTCATCAAGAATTCTCCCAGTCTCCAGTTCACATATCCGAACCATTTCCTCAGGCCTGTCAAGGTTTTCAGTATGCCTCAACCATCCTTTTAACAACCTTCACTGTCTTATGACCATCAAATCCTTGACTGACCACCTTGCTTTTCCCTTCCTCATGGGCCATTCATATACCCATCTTAACCTGGTATTCTGCTGTATCCGCAGTTCAAGATTTTCCATTCTTGCCCTGATGTCGGCAAGTTCTTTTTCCCTTTAAGCTATGCTCATCAGCTCTGGGATTTTCCTTTCAGCATACCTATGGCCTTCAATAACCATGTTTCTGTCTCTGTCCGCCCTCCTGGCAAACCTGCTGCTGTCACTCTGCACCCCGAGTGTTTCCAGCTTCACCTACAGTCCTCCTGAATGCTTATGGATTGTTGCCTACCTGAAAACAATCGTCACAGAGTCTCAGTACTCTGTCTTCCTTTACTCCTTCTCGCTTCACCTGAAATATACAAGTGAAGTCCCGCTCTGATACCAAAAATGATGGCAACACCCCTACCTCACAACGCGTAGGTCGGAAGGTCGACGTGCACACATGATATTTTCTTTCCCACAGCCCGAAGAACTCCAAACGACTCTTCTATTTCCCTATTGGGAAATCTGCACCCACAACAATCCTCGTGGGATCCCCTCTTCACACTCGGGGGGTCAGACTTCGCAACTTCATGAGGTCAGTGGTCGAGTGCTGGTCTCTTGAATCCTCGAAACCCGACAACAGTCAATGCTGACCTTTTCCTCCAAGATTTTCTCTATCACAATCTTGACACTTGCGATGTCAAACAACTTGTTTTCCCAACTCCCGAATCTCGATATGCCGAAACTTCGACGCACGCGCGAGTTCTGACTTTTCAACGATCCTTCACTCCATCAACATTTCAGAGTTCGCAATATCGCGACTCTTAATGCATATGTTTCGGGACTTCACTCCGCGAATCCCCGATATGGTGTGCCACCTGTCCACTCCCCGACTTCTCCGTGGCGCACACTATCCTCTAGCTGTTGGGATATCGCGTTTCNTTTCAGAGTTCGCAATATCGCGACTCTTAATGCATATGTTTCGGGACTTCACTCCGCGAATCCCCGATATGGTGTGCCACCTGTCCACTCCCCGACTTCTCCGTGGCGCACACTATCCTCTAGCTGTTGGGATATCGCGTTTCATGATTTCTCTATGTCCTAGTGCCTGGATCTCCAAAGTGGATGATCATGTGACACACGTCCTTCCCCAAACTAAATGGTTCAGATCAAACCTTGCCGTTTCGGAATTTCTGATGTCGAACGACCAAACTCACGCCCTCAAGATCTCCGATATCTCGAGGTGCCGATGCCTTTTGGGATTTTCGCTTCAGTTCTGTTGCGTGAGGGTTTAACTCCCTCACAGCTCCTGACAGATCTAATGACTGTCGGGTTCTCCACTCAATATCTGATGGTTCAGATCGCTTCTTTTCCTGTGCACTTCTCCCGTGCTGCCTTTTGGGTGTGATGATCTTCCAATGGCCCATATTCCTCTGCAGTCTAAACAGACGGCTACTGTGCCTCCTCTTTGAGCTTCCTCGCATGTTTCCTTCCCAGACTTGGAATAATTTCAATTTTCCAAAGGCCTCAACCTCAGTTCTTCTCCTGTGAACTCTTCGACTTTGAATTTCACTGCGCGCATGGAAACGCTGACCCTCCTGAGCTTTGGGTACTCTGAACTCGTCAAGGGGTTCTGTATCTTCTGCACTCCTTGCAGTTACAACTTTTGTGCATAAAAGCACTTGCCCTCTTGAGCTTATCCTTCCCTTCGAACCTTCGAAGGATTCTTCCACTCCTGTGCCTCTGCAGGGTATTCACATACACACAAGGGTGCTATCTGTCCTGAGCTTTCCTGTAGCTTTGACCTCCAAGGAAAACTTGTCTTTTTTCCTTTCTCCCTCAGATGGAGAATTGAAACCTCCTATAAGTCCTCTGCTCAAGCAACCCCATTGCTGAGCTTAACAGGGTGTTCAACAGCCCTGTGAATATCCCTTAGTGGACTCTTCCTTTACATTCCAGAACTCAAGGAATTCTCTTCTCTTCTATGCTTGTCTGCACAATGTCTCAATGCCCACCTAGCAGAATGTCTTCTCATAGAACATCCAACAGTCCTGTCTTTCGTGCACCTATGCACCTGCTCAATGCCCTTCTGGCAGAGTTCTCAGAATCCTTAGTGATTCTGTTTTCTTCAATGAGATCTCAGCCGAGTTCTCCCTTTGTGCACTCCTTGCACTGGCTCGATGCCCACCTGGCAGAGCTTCATAGAACTCCTCAGAGCTTATGTCTGCAAATGTGTATCTCCTACACCACCTTGCCTTCTGAGGTATTCAACAACCTCACATGTCCTTCTTTGAGTTGTTGACTCCAGTTCTTGTGCCGCAACACGTCTTTGTTTGAACCCAGAGAATTCAGAAGTGCTTCAGTGCACTGGTATTCAGAGACCGCAGTACTCTGTCATGCCCTTCAGACATGAAACCTCAAAGACCTTCACCTGAAATCAGACACACTCCTGCAAATGCAAACCTACAACATACATCTACAACATACATTCATATCATATGAAGAACACTCATAAACATTTATTTAACACATAGTCATGCAGGAAAAATTGCTATTTGTATTAAATATGGCAACCGCCTGTATTTACAAGGTGTTTCTGAGCATGACCTGTAACAAGGTCTCGACTCCTTCTCTTCTTCTCTCTACTCATAGATTCTCTTCTATGCTCCCAACTCTCTCTTCTCTATGCTAGCCTCTCACTAGATGAGATCCTAAATCTCTTTTTACTTGAGGGGGCTCTTCGAGCTCTTCCCTCCAATCTACCTACCCTATTCAATTACATTGAATGGCTGTCTAGTCCAACACCGGATCTAGATCTCATCCTTACAAACATTTAAGGCCGATCTACTTTATGCCTGCACAAAGGCATGACATCACAACTCAACATCTTAAACATTTAATTACATTCAATTCTAAATCAAAATGAGGACAACGCCTCTCTTCATCACGCGATTTGAATTCACTGACGTGGCTGGCTGGCCGAATGGATGATGTAGAGAGATGCTCTTGCATCAAAATCCTATAAAACACTATAAAAAAATATCGTAAAACATAAATGAACCTTTTGAGAAATAAAATATGAGACAATAAATTGATATTTTGAATTCCATATATATATATATATATATGTATGTATGTATCAAAGTCTGAATAGTTACAATGTCAAATACATAGGTTCCACATCCATTTTAGGATGATAACAAAAACTAAGACATTTTCACTTCAAGATAGATCACTTCATACCTGCAATTCAAACTTGCAAAAAAAATAGAATTCAAAAATTAAAAATTTACAATTCAAACATGCGAAATAAAATGGAATTCAAAAATTGTGATTAAAACACAATTGACATACATACGAAAAGAGTTAAGTCTTATCCTCCAACATACTCTTTCCCACCAAATATAATGTAAACATATTTTCCACCAAATATAATTTAGACATCTGTAACAATAAAAAACAATAATAAAAAAAATGAATAACATACATTAACATATATACTTTAACTAAATATTAAATAAACAATAAAGAATAATTACATACCCAACCATAGTTAAACAGATTCAATATAGTTACTCTCCACATTAAGCATACATGATTTCAGAGTTAGAGTTAGATTTACTCTAAAATCTTAAAAAAATTTAAAGAGAAAAATTGTGTTCTTGGTAAAAAAAAATTGTGTTCAGAGTTAGAGTTAGATAATAATATGAAAATAAATATAGAACTGTGTATGAATAAAGTTCACAAATCTTCATATTAAGTCATTCTTCCAATGAAATACTTATTTTATTATGGATAACGTCCCAAATTCTTCAGGTGAAATTCTCCTTATGGATAAAGTCCCAAATCCTTTAGGTGAAATTCTCATCCCAGGTGATGTTATTTGATATTATTTACTCAGCAATACAATACTAATCTCCTAAGCAGTAAAATACTTCTCTCCTCTTCTGCAGTGGTCATATAATCAAATTCCATAATGCCCTTTCAAATTAAAGGACTCATAAATCTCCATATTAAGCCATTCTTCCAAAAAACTACTTATATCTATGAAAGTTCACAAATCTCCATTTTAAAAACATGCTTATGTAAATACAAAGGGTGATTTCAATGCTTGTGTAAATACAATGGGTAATACATCACAATCTTCAACTAGTATCTTATCCAAAGGTTAATATAAGCTCATCTTCAACTAAATTCTTGTGTAAATACAAAAGGTAATAGATCATTAACAAGGGGTTCACTTGATCCATATGTTAATCCATCAAAACAACTCACATTTGGGTTATTTTAAGTCTAGGATGGTGAATGACTAGCCAATATGCTTCTCTCCCAACCATTGAGTGGCTACCTATGGTAATAGATCATGTAAACTCTTTTCTGTAAGTGAAGGTTTTTTGCAGTATGTAAACTCTTGTATGTCTATACTAGAGTTTATTATCCAAAATTAAGTATTCGTTATAATTATTCCTTTGGTCAAAGGGTCACTACAATTGAAAAACAACACCAAAGTGGGATACTGGTTCATTTTTGGGAAGTTTACTATGATAAGAGTCTATGGTTTGGAAGATAAGCCATATCAAAAGTGAGTGTTGAATTTGGTTGTTCTAGAGACTGAAAAAAGTGAAATTCAGTCAGTTGCTGACTAAAAAACCACACATATATTACATTAAATGTTGATCAGATGAATTTCAAGGAAAAACCAAATCTACACAAGTAGGTCACTCATGTCTTACACAGAGATATGACCAAGACTCATGACATGAAATATTGATGTCATTTATCAGTTTCACTATCAATGCAAAGCCACTGTTACATATTTCGGTGTATCTATTCTGGAGGTTGAGGGAATGACTACAGTGAAATACTACCTATGTTTCACTATTTTTTTTTTATATTTGTTGTGCTATATTAATACATATTTTCCATAACATATTATAATGTAATATGTCATAACATATATTACTATATAACATATTACATTGTAATATGTTATAACATATTACAATGTAATTATATGTTATAACATATTACAATGTAATATGTTATAACATATTCCAATGCTATAACAATGAATATACTACCTATGTTTCGGTGTATCTATTATGGAGGTTGAGGGAATGACCTCAATGAATATACTGCCTATGTTTCAAAGTTGGTTTCTATTTATAATAGTTTTATAATGGATATCATTGTTTTTGGGTTTCCTAGTAGCTTTGTCACACCCCGAGAATCAAACCTTCATAAATTTTGACTTATGCAAGTTCTTGGCAAATGAAATGCACCAACAATTTTTAAATTTTAGGGATACCAGGTCATTTAGGTACCAGTCTCACTTGATCCATATGTTAATCCATCAAAACTACTCACATGTGGGTTATTTTAAGTCTAGGATGGTGAATGATCAGTCAACATGTTGCTCTCCCAACCATTGAGTGACTATATGGTAAGAGATCATGTCACCAATGAAGGTTTTTTGCAGTATGTAAACTCTTTTATTTATATATTAGATTTATTATCCAAAATGAAGTATTTGTTATAATTATTCCTTTAGTCAAAGGGTAACTACAATTGAAAAACAACACCAAAGTGGGAGATTGGTTCCTTTTTGAGCAGTTTACTATGATAAGAGTCTATGGTTTGGAAGAGAGCCATATCAAAAGTGAGTGCTGAATTTGGTTGTTCTAGAGACTAAAAAAAGTTAAATTTAGTCAGTTACTGACTAAAAAACCAAGAATATATTACATTAAATGTTGATCAGATGAATTTCAAGGAAAAACCAAATCTACACAAGTATGTCACTCATGTATTACACAGAGATGTGACCTACTCATGACAATATGAATAAATTGAAATAAGCATTAATAAAAGTGGAGAAATAGCTGAGGCAAGATAAACTGGTTATTACAACAAGGATTTCCAGAATCAACAATCTGTAAAATAATCTTTATAACTTATGATACTCTAATATTACATATGTAAAAATGAATTTATAAATTGAATCCCTAAAGATTTGAAATTTTTATAAAATACAAAACGTTTGAAATTAAAAGTTGAATAGTTTGAAATTTTTATGAAATTTTTATAAAATACAGAACGTTTGAAATGATTGTGATTTGGATGTGGGGAGCCAACCATGTGGCCAAGCCATGGGTGTGCCCACGGCTTGGCCACAGGGCTGCCCCCCACGGCCAAGTCACAACCAATTTTAATAAGATATTATCTATGCATAGAAAAGCATGATATTTGAATCTAAGCCTTTAACACCAGAGTGAAATACATTAGATTCAGCTTCTGGTCGACTGCTCAGGCATAGACTAATCACTTAAATGCTTACTCTATTCTTAATATTTGATTGTTAAATGTCTATATCAAATTAACAAAATCCATATTGTTTATAAATTATTTATTAATGTCTATATCAAATACACATTTTTAAGTAAATCCATATTGTTTGTGTATAATTTGAACATATAAACAAGTAATTTTTAAATTGTCTTCCTAATTTATTTTTAAATGTTTAAAAAATAAATCACACACACACACACACACACACATGCACATATATATATGCTTTAAATATTTTCCATTGTATGTATATTTCACAAATATTCCTTTACAAATTATAAGATAGACAATAATGTACATCAAGGAATTCCAGAATCAACAATCTGTAAAATAATATTTATAACTTATGATAATCAAATATTACATATATAAAAATGGATTTATAAATTGAATTCCTAAAGATTTAAAATTTTTATAAAATACAAAACGTTTGAAATAAAAAGTTGGACAGTTTGAAGAATTATGAAATTTTTATAAAATACAAAACGTTTGAAATGACTGTGACTTGGCCATGGGGAGCCAACCATGTGGCCAAGCCATGGGCGTTCCCATGGCTTGGCCACAGGAATGGCCCTCGTGGCCAAGTTACAACCAATTTTAATAAGAGATTATCTATGCACATAAAAGTAGGGCATTTGAATCTAAGTCTTTAACACCGGAGTGAAAGACAGTAGATTCATCTCCTGGTCGACTGCTCAGGGACAAACTAATCACTTAAATGCTTACTCTATTCTTAATATTTGATTGTTAAATGTCTATATCAAATTAACTAAATCCATATGCATAAAGTTATTTGAATTAAACCACTTAATAAATTATGTGGTCGAACAATAGACCATAACTATTATCAGTCAATAAAATATTGTCTTTAATCTAAACTGGACCAGAACAAATGCGCACATACCAAATCTAAAATCTAAATACTAATTAACAAATTTAAAATAAACATAAATATAAATGTACAAATTTTAACAAATTTAAAATAAACATAAAGATTTCTTCTGCCCGTACCAAACTATATAACACATTTATGCACATAATTTTATAACACTTTTATAATCAGAATGCAATCTTTTGAACTATTACACATCATAGTAAATTCATTTTAATCTTGGATTGAATAAATATTCACATACGTTTTTAGATGTCGAAAGATAGAGGGTTAAGATTGAATTATGCAAGTTTATTTTTATTTTATTATGAGTTTTATAAATATCCTCACATCTCTTTTGGTTACTCGCATACAAGGCATAAGGGAAATAAAACTCTTATTTTTTCCAGGCAAGATAAGTTTTTATTTTTAAAATATGAATGTTTAAAAAAATTCTAAAGGTAAATTTCAACTAATACAAGCCTACGGTCCAAAGGGGCACCGTGGCATAAGCCTTCTGATTTTTGAGGATTCCACAGTTGGCTACTTGGAGGCAGATCATTTACAGAAAGATTTATTAAAAGAATGAAGAGGTCGAGCTGACTGATCCAGGTGGATATTGGTGGCCACCCACCTATTCCACTTGGACCCACACCATTGTTTCTTTCAGTTTCCTTAATTGTAGCACAATTTAGTATTTTTAGCAGTTCTTCGGGTCCTGAACTCCCAGAGCTGTTTTGAGGCCCTAAACGATGTTTTTTGGGCATGAATACTCTGACGAATATGAGTCCGTTTCGAACTTGACATTTGCTGTTAGCAATGTAGTCCTCGGATAGACATTTCTAAAAATGTATCATGTGCGTCAAACGGAGATAGTATGCCAAAGTTACGACCCCAGGAAATTGATGTACCAATTTACCCCAACGGGGCCCATATTCTGGCGTTTCATCTCCTAGGGTTAGGTTTTTGGATGTTTAGGGTTTTCCATTGT
>ML796370.1:377787-411937 GCA_009831015.1 Picea engelmannii
CTTTCCATTCACAAATTGATGGCAAGACAGAGGTCGTCAACCATATGATTGTACACATTCTGCGCATGTACAACTCAAAGAATCCACGCACATGGGATGAGAGCCTCCCCTATGTACACCAAAGCTACAACCGGGCTCTCCATAGCTCAACCAACCACAACCCCTTTCAAGTGGGCTTGGGATTCCAGCCACTATGTCCCATTGACGTAGCCATGCCATTTGCGGCTACTCGGGCAGATTCAACCCATGTCCAGTCTGAGGCTAACAAGGAAAACAACTTCATTGAGTGCATTCAACACATTCACCAACAAATTCATGACATCTTGGACAGATCCAATGCTAAGTACAAGCAACGACATGATCAACATCGGGTGCCACACAACTTTTAGGTGGGCGACAAAGTGTGGCTACATTTGCAAAAGGAGCGCCTCGCTGGACCCTACCGCAAGATTCTCCCACTCCGATATGGGCCATACACCATCACCAAGGCTGTAGGGGACAATGCCTTTGAGCTCGATATTCCACCATTCCTTGGTCTGCACCCAGTGTTCAATGTGGACCGCCTCCGTCCCTACTTTCCACCTCTACTAGACACATCCGACATGTCAGAACAACTCACACCAACATAGTTAAATCCAGATTGCATGGAACAAGCCACAACTGATCGAATTATGGACACACATATCAAGAACACCCGCTATGGAACAGACATTTTTTGGGCATGAATGCTCTGGTGAAGAAAAAAAGTGGAGGAAAAAGAGTTGATCTACTTTGTTGGGTCAAGGATATGGGAATCTAAATTTTATATAATTTTTCCAATATGAGGAAGAGTAAGGACATTAAGCACAAGATCATTCAAGAGTTTCTAGTTTCAATTATCCATGTGGACATGGTCGAATACGACCCTGTCCATGTAGAGTGACATGCCTGAATTCAGGGCTATCCATGTACATGGACAAGGCCGAATATGGTCGGTCCATGTATAGGGACAAGAATTCATCCTAATCAATAGTACATAAAGCTGGAAAGAATGAATCCATCATATCAGTAGTGAAATGAATATTGGATTACACTGGTATAGAGTTAACCAATCTTGAAGATGCTATGATAAGATAACATGAATGGATGGAATAGGCCATAGCTTGTGATTATGGTTTTCTTCTATATAGGTTACAATGCTTGATTACAGATCGAACTAAGCTATGTTATGTTGAAACGAAGGCAATGATTCTCAATACAACACTGATTTGTTATCTATGAAGTTGCTTATACGACTGCATTCATCATATTCAAACATTACTGGATTATTATTATGTTCATAGCTCATGTTAGTCATGTAAGCTTAATATGGATATACAATAAGCTCAAATAAGGATAACAACATATCAAGCACACATCAATTTAGCTATGTATTACTCTTAGTTATTACTATGGATTCAATACTATCTATATTATGCTTATACTTATCCTTGTTACACATCATAAAACATGAACAAATATTCTTGTATGAGTCATAACCCTATATTATGTTGAGATCATAGACACATAGAGTAGAGTATCATAAGTTGAATGTAAAGGCTGTTGTTGTATTTGTATTAGTACCGAGTTAGAACCAATCCCATAAATATGAAAAGGTATAAGAAGTGAATACATGTAACATATGAGCACAACCAGTATAGGTCTTATTTATATCCTATACTAGGAGTAGGACCGTAATCAATAAGAGTGCAACATCAATGTCATTATGTATCAAATATGATGGAATTACTTCTAAGCAAAAAATGTAGTGTAATTCAATTTGTTCACATGGCTTGTTGTGGTCTCATATCATATTAGATCATTACTTCATCATGCTCAACCCTATACAATTAGCCGGTATGATTACAACATGTTTGATTCATGGTTATGTACACTTCCTTTATCCCTATTGTTTCCATGATTTTAATTTTTAACTAAAAATTTAAATTTCCTAAAAATTTAATTTTCCTAAAAATTTAAATTGGAAATACTATTAGCAGAGAAGGGGAGTTTTTGTCAAAGTTGTACTTATTTTTCTCCTATTGCAGCAACTACTATAGACATATTTTTGTATTTCAAGCTTTTTGTTAGGTCTGTTAAATATTGTGATATGTACTAGGTCCTTTATGGTGATGTTTCTTTACAGTTGTTGTCCGAGTCTATTTTTTTTTCAGTTTGGGMACTATTCAGGGTAGTGATGGCCCTATAGCAGTCATGCTTAGCCCTTGATATCACTTTTTATAGTTAGAATAGCTAGTCTGTGTCCTGCCCTAAAGTTTAAAGTCTCTTCAGGCCTCTGTCTATTTTCTGCAACTCTGTCTATTTGCTTAGTGGTTGTATGGATTTCCTATGGAACTGGGACTTTGTTGCTAGTTCTAGATATACTTATCCTACTACTTGAGGTACTACATGGATAGGTCCGAATATGGCCCTGTCCATGTACATTGACATGCCCTAATTTGGGCTTGTCCCTATACATGGACATGGCCATATTCGTACCTGTCCATGGACAGGGTCAGGTATGAATTCGGGCCTGTCCCTGTACATGGATAGGGCCAAGGCCCTGTCAACATTTAAACAAAATTTCTAAATTCTAAGTTTTAACTAAAAATTTAACTTTCCTAAAAATTTAAAATTTAAACATAATTTAAATTCTAAATTCTATAATGGTCAGTGTAGCACATAACCTTTACTAAGCTAAGGGACAGGGCCATATTTGGACCTGTCCATGTATAGGTACATGCCTGAATTCATTCCTGTCACTGTACATGGACGGCCGAATAAGGCCCTGTCAACATTCTAAACAAAATTTCTAAATTTAGAATCTTTAACTAAAAATTTAAATTTCCTAAAAATATAAAATTTAAACATAATTTAAATTCATAAATCTGTAATGGTCATAGTGTAACACATAGCCTTTAATAAGCTAAGGGACAGGGCCATATTTGACCCTGTCCATGTACAGGTGCAGGCCCAAATTCGGGCCTGTCATTGTACATGGACAGGGTCGAATAAGGCCCTGTCAACAATCTAAAAATAAATTCTAAATTCTAATTTTTAACTAGAAATTTAAAATTTAAACATAATTTAAATTCTAAATTCTGTAATGGTCATAGTGTAACATGTAGACTTTACTAAGCTAAGGGATAGGGCCATATTCATCCCTGTCCATGTACATGTACATGCCCGAATTCAAGCCTATCACTGTACATGGACAGGGTCGAATAAGGCCCTGTCAACAATCTAAAAATAAATTTTAAATTCTAATTTTTAAATAGAAATCTAAAATTTAAACATACTTTATATTCTAAATTCTGTAATGGTCATTTTGTAACACATAGCCTTTACTAAGCTAAGGGACAGGGCCATATTAGGCCCTGCCCATGTACAGGTATAGGCCCGAATTCGGGCCTGTCACTGTAGATGGACAGGGCCGAATAAGGCCCTGTCAACAATCTAAAAATTAATTCTAGATTCAAATTTTTAACTAGAAATTAAAATTTCCTAATCTAAGTGTATATGGACCGAACACTTGCAGCTTCAACGTTCGCCTGCCCACATATCCAACATCTTCCCGTTCGCTGCTCCTACTTCCACAAGACCACCCGTCCGCCTGCCCACAACAAACACCACACGCCAAACACCAAACACCAAACACCAAACAATATCACCAACACTAACAGGTGTGATGTGCGGGTATGAACTAACTAACAATTCACAAAAACTATAGTAGGCGCGATGTGAGGGTAATATATAAACCATTTTTTGGTGAAAGAACTTTTCAACTGAAAGATGCTTTCGACCGAAAAGTTCTTTCAACCGAAAGATTATTTCGGTCGGAATAAATTTCGGCCGAAAAGATGTACACGAAATTTCGTCCGGCTAAAATTGTACATGAAAATTGAGGGCATCTTCATGGTACCATACGATTTGATGTTAAAAGGTTCAACCAAAACATGTTTCAGCTGAAAAAATAGGACTTTCGACTGAAAAAAATTAGTTCAGCTGAAAAAATGTCTTTTGAAATTTTGGAGACCCGATTCTCACAAAAGTATTACCCACCTTCATGAATTCACCCTGCTCTTATTGTCAAATACTTCAACTCTTCAACACTACGATGTCTAGATGTCTCCCCTCCCTAGCTCCCTGGCTCCCCAATTTGGCACCTCTTGAAACACTCCTCCCATCTCATTCAAACTAAACTCTCTTGGGCCCTGGGAAATGGAGCTCAAATAAATGTTTGGACTGATCGCATTCTGGACCTTGAACCAATGGAAAATCAAGTTTCCCTTCACCCCTTGAAAGAATGGTGTTATTCCAAAGGATTCCTACTTCTCAAAGACTTCTGCACCTGGGCCCCCAATGGTGATTGGATAAATTGGGAAGCACCAGACACCCTTTCGCAACTTCACCCCTTGTCCTCCCTCTTTTTCGACATGCTAGATGGTTGCACCCCCATTAATATCCTCAAATATGAATCCCACAGTTGGGGATCCTCCCTCTACTCAGTTAAAGAAGATTACTCTCTCCTTCAATCCTTTGGTCTAGGCCCCCCAATCTCAAACATTTGGAAGGAAATCTGGTCTGGTCCTTCTCTTCTTAAATTTAATATATTTTGCTGGTTGATGGTCCATGTAAAAATACTAACAACAAAGAACTTAATAAAACGTGAAATTTTGTGTCCCTCACGATGCCCCCTCTATCTCGCAGCCTCCAAATCCATCACCCACCTCTTCTTGGATTACTCTTTCTCTTCCCAAATCTAGAATCTCCTCTATCTCCCTCTCTCCCACCCTCCCCCTCATCCCGAGAATTGGAATGATTTGTTCGTCTCATGGAAAAAAAGATATGTTGGCAACTTCAAAGATAAAAAAAAATTCTCGCTTCTTTGGAGACAAATCACTAAATTTTTCTGTTGGGAAATATTTATAGCAAGGAACCAAGCAATTTTTCGCGAGAAATTCTCCCCGACGCAGCGCATTTTTGCTAAGATTTGTGGCTTAATTTCTGAAGTCTTCTCTTCCAGATCAATACAACAAGACCCGACAGGTTCCTTGGATAAAAATGAAGAAGAATGGATCACCCACATTTTGGGCCCAAACCTTCCTATAAAACTCCCGCTATCAAACAAAGATACCAAGAGGCACAAATGACAATTACGATTCTGTGATCTTGAATTTCTCCGTTGGAAAAGACAACAACCCTCTCGAATTCTATTCTATGATGGAGATTTAGTAGGTAACCGAGGGGAAATAGGTGCGGGGGTAGTCATCATTGATTCTGATGGACAAAAGATATTGGATTACTCTTGGGGGATTGGAAAGACAACCAACAACAAAGAAAAAATCCTAGCAGTATTCATGGGGCTTCAAATTGCAAATTCGAGAAACCCCCATGACATCACCGTTCTTGAAGACTCAGAACTAATTATAAAGGACCTTCTTGGCTTAAAAAAATTAGCGAACCAAATCCCTAGTAGTCTTCATTCCTGGATAAAATGCTTGGAATCCCAATTCTCCAAGATCCATTTCTTCCATACTCTCCATTTCCAAAACCAGGCTGCTGATAATTTAGCAAAAGTAGAAAAGAACATGTAACATAGCCAAATCTTCATCAATCAGAATTAAAACCATGCGTGGATCCCATAATAACTTCCTTTATTAGTATTTCCCCTTCACTCGTTTGGAACTTACTCTTTTTAATAACCCCGTCCCCCCCCCCCTCCCATCTTCCTCAACCCCCCCTGTCCTTCCTTCCCTTCCCGACATCTGGATCTTCTTTTCTTTTTCCCTTCCTAACATCTGGATCTTCTTTTCCTTTTATTTGTTGTCCCTCAACTCATGTTTCTTCTTGATGATACCTCCCCCCCTTTCCCATGCGCCCCCCCATTTCACTTCTTCCATCTTGCGTGTTAACTCCATNTCCCTTCCCGACATCTGGATCTTCTTTTCTTTTTCCCTTCCTAACATCTGGATCTTCTTTTCCTTTTATTTGTTGTCCCTCAACTCATGTTTCTTCTTGATGATACCTCCCCCCCTTTCCCATGCACCCCCCCATTTCACTTCTTCCATCTTGCGTGTTAACTCCATAGGTCCCCCGTACTCTATGATGCCTTCTTCCGTAGACATGGAGTCATTTTTTGTTACTTCCTCTATGGATGATTTCTCTGGTTTGTGGGTAATCCAAATCTTCTGTCCTCACAAGCGTCCTATGTTTACCTCTCTATTTCCGTGGTTAATGTTCTGGCCCCTTCCATAAGCCTATCTGCATCTCAACAAATAATTTCATGCCATTGTGCTCCTGCGACCTCCTTCCATCATGTGGCAGAGTTCTAGAGCCCCCTGCTCTTATTCATCCTGTGCTATAGAGGAACTTTGAGACCAAGTCTGGAATATGAAAATGGTTTTCAGAAGCTCAGAGGAAAGAACTGACTCACGACTCAGGGAAATTCAAATGGAAAACTAAGAGCTTTGACACTAAATTGTCAATTTACAGAATCAAAATAAATACTAGGAATATTGGAGTTCTTAGTCAACATTTGGGTAAACCCCTTGGATGCCCTCAACATCTCGCAAATTCAAATGAATCAATTAATTCAAGGCTCCCTTCAACATTTCACTCAAAAGAAGGAAACAAACAGAACTAGGATCCCCTTGACCCAGCACTGAATCCAATAAGGAAAAACTCAGGAGAGGGAATTCCTCCACCATAATAAAATCAAGAAAATCTCCAGGAAGATGCAATGACATCTCATAATCACTAGCCAGGTTTCTTTGATGGCCTGCAATTTTTGTTTATTTTGTCCTCGTATGTAGCCATTTTTACATGGAAAATTAGTAGTTCCTTTTGGACCATATCTAAGTTCTCCATTAGAATTCAAAAAACATATATCATTCTGGGCATAGATCAAAGAATCAAATGTTCTGTCTTTTGTAAAGTGATGCAACAAAAAACCTCTTTTTTAATTCAAATTCTCAAACGTTTCTGTTAAAAAAAACATGGTGGGAGATTGATTAAGACCAGATGATTTAAGGATTTTCGAACAAGCCAAAGACATGACACATGTGGAGGCCCCCTCATCTAAGATCGTGCGAAGAATATGTTGATTATGGACAACAACATCGATTTGGAAAGCAAGTTGGTGAGAGAGTCGTGATTTAAAATTATCTAGGTTGAATGTGATATTATGGGATGACTCGGGATATATAGCTCCGATGGTTTCCAAGAGAGTTCTATGTTGGCTAGGGCAGTTTTGTAGAACTTCGAGAGATGACATAGTGCAAGGTGCTTGGGACAAATCTTCAAAAATGTTGTAGTTTTGAGCAACATGAGAATTAGGATTAAAGGTTGAATTTCAGATTGTGCTCTTGGGTGGATGTAGAATAGAGTCAAAGTTTAGTTTCTCAATATGGAGCGGTCCAAACGGAGGAGTAACTGAAGTGGACAGTGGATCCGATGTAGTCCCAGTAGTTACTTTTTCCTTATCGGGTTTACCTAGTGGTGTGTCGTACTTTGTAGTGCGAGTGGTCAAATCTACCCCATTAAACATGTAAATGTGGGCACTCGATGAAGCTTCCTAATTAGGAGGATGATTTGTGTTACTTCCTATTGGAGGTGTAGGATTTTGTGCAACCAATAACTACTGCTGTGGAAAAGGATGTGTCAATACAACAGGTTGCGAATTTCCTTTAAACTTTTTAGCAACTTCGTCCCGATGGGGACAATCTCGTGTGTAGTGATATTCACCACAAATGAGACATGGAAATTTTGGTTTGCGTCGAAGTTTATTTTCGGTAGCAAGTGGTTGTGCTTGTGTTTTTGTATTTTCAGTTTGATTATTATTTTTCTTGGGTTTATTAATAGTTTTCTTTCCCCTCGGGATTGTTGTGGAGAAAAAGATTGAAATGCATTCACCTCGAATACTTGAGTTGGGGTGGAATTTGATGAGAGTGGATTCAACCCAGTAGCTGGGGAAGTGGTTGAATGATTAGTTGTGCTGATCAACTATGAACTAGACTGGGTTTTGACGGAATCGATAACTCCATCCGAATGAGCGGTGGATGATGGTTTTAATGGATCAGTTGATGTACGGGGAGAATTTGGAATCAAATCATACAAAGTACCATATTGAGAGTAAACCAAATCTAGATACTGAGCATGAACAATGGATTCCTCTTCCATAATTACGCCACCCATGGCTACATCTCGAGCAATAGGGGGTAATAGATATTTGGTGAACCATCCCGCTAGAAATTGGTCGGGAATGGTTGCTTTGATCAACCATTTTCGTTGTCTCAATTCATGAATATTATCAGAAATATGTATGGATTTAGTATGACGAAGGGAGGTCAAAATTTATGTGCCAGTCTCATAGCAGATAGGCAATTGGAAGTGGGTGAGAAAATCCATAACAAGTCAATTAAAATCTTGAAAAGTTCTGTGTTGTAACTCAATGTACCATTTAGCCACTGAACCTGTAAGTGTATGCTGGAAAAGACGTAAATGGATAGAATCATCCATTAGTGATTTTGATGAACACCCTAGATGAAAATTCATAATGTTATTATTAGGGTCTTCACCAGGTTTTTTCGTCAAATTTTTAAATACCGGAAGGTAATTTGGCAGGAATGACTGGCCAACAAGTGGAGTGTAATATGGGATCATTAGTTAATCTAGACATATTCGGTAGATATAAAGTGGATAAGAATAGTAACTGTTGATTGGATTGAGGAGGATATTGGTGTGGCATAGGAACACTAGTAGGACCGTAAACTAGTTGTGGTAGATAGTTGTGTCCAACATGTCCTCCCACATGCTGTTGATTTTGACAGCAAAAGTAGGATTCATTTGTTGAGGAATTTTCATAAAAGGAGAAGGGAAAACCATTTGGCCTTGGGGAGGATAACCAGTTTAACCCATGGGAGGATAGTTAGCTTGAATATTTTGAGGTAGATAACTAGTTTTCCCTTAGGGACGGTAACTAGGTTGACCTTGAGGAGGGTAAGGAATATTCCCTTGGAGAGGAAAAGATAGTTGGGCTTGAGGACCCCAAGTGGGATTTGGGACCCCTAGGAAGGGTTTTACGGAATGTAATCCAAAAGGGTTGGGATTTGAGATTCCTCCTTGTGGGTTGGAGTTTGATCATCCTCCCTGATGTGGTTGATGAAAAAATCCTCCCTAGGGTGGTCCCCATGATTGTGATGGGTTTCCAGTAAATGGAGGTTGGGATTTTCCCCCTTCCATTGGTTGGGTAGAAAATAATATTTGACTGGTAAAAGGGAGTTCCTCCCCAGTTGGTAGTTGTGTGCTGAAGGATGTTTTCCTCTTGGTAGGGATTTTTCCACTGAATGAGGGTTGCCCCATAGTAGGGTTTTTTCCCACAATTGGGTTTTGTTGTGTGGTATGTTTTTGCATCCTTTGATGTGAAGGTGTCCCAATAGGGTTTTGTGGAGTATACAAAGTTGTTGCTTGAAGAGGGATAATAGGTGTAACCGTTAGGGTAATTTGCAAATGACTAGGTAATGCGACACCTGTTTCACTTTTAACCTATCCATAAGTGGTAACGAGATTGATCGTTTGATTGACGGGATGGTCAATAGGCTAACATGACGACCCTGCATCTGCACTGGTGGTGGTATATGCATGTGGAGGGTCAAAGAGAGGTTGGCCAAAATTAATTTTTTCATAAATATACCGACCTGATAGATTTATCCATATTGGATGAACATGAGTTTGTTGTGGATCTACCATCTCAATAGAGTGGACATGGGTAGTGTATTCTTCATTTAAATTTGGTTGTATTGGTTCCATGTCTAGTTGATCGTTTGGTCGTGACGATAGGCTAGGGTAATATTCTACTATAACGTTACCCAAGGAGTCCACTCAGACAAGGTTTGTATCGTGAGGAATAGGAAAATATGGGTTTACATGAAGGGTGTAACCTTCCTGAACCACAAATAAATCTCTCTCAAGAGTTTCTAGCAAAGGAGTGGAAACACTCCCAGCCTCTGAATGGTTTTGGTCGTCTTCACGGTAAGTGTCTTCAGGTGAGTTAGGAGGTAATGGTTTGTATCTTTCTAGAGGAAACTCTTGCATCCTTGGTGATATATGAGGACATTTATCATCCACAATACCAATTTTAAGGACAACTAAAGTAAACAAAGAACATTCGCTAAGAAATCTAGAAAACCAACAAGCAAAACAATGTCTTCTCTCAATGAATGTACTAGTTGGTGATGAACTCCAACGTCGTGTAATAAAATTTAGAAGGGGATAGGATATGAGTGGGTGGACCAGTTACATTGGTGGCATGCTTAACATACTTACACCTTGGTGCAAGTTCCCTCATGGTTTTATCCATAGGTTACCCTCCAAGGAGCCCGAGTGAGTTTGACCAACGTTTGTTCCAGGTACAACAAAGACTTATTTTCACCGTCACCTTGTGTAAGGACCCTAAATATTATGGCCACTAAGGATACCAATTCATAGTCAACCTCTAGGCGGGTATAGTTGACAGTCGAGTCCAAACGTATGGGAAGGATATCAAGTCCGAAATTATTCAAGAGAACTGAGGAAAAATGGATCGATAAACTCCAGAGGACCCCGAATGGATCCAGAATTCACAAAGCTCTGAGACTAAATGAAAAAAATTAATCCTCAAGAATAACCCCCAATATACTATCATACTACTACAATTGGTTAAGCCTTAGAGGGATAATCTTCATTTCTCTCCCACACACGACCTCATGTTTAACCCCTATGTGAGAGGGGGATCCCAGCTATGCTTATACGGGGGTTGGATTTTCTCTCCCTATCAAAAGTTTCTAAGTTTTTCTTGAATGATTTGGAGAGTTATTCTCACAACCTATTCCAAATCTCTAGTCCTAGTCTAATGTTGGTGTAAAGATCCAAGAAAATAAAAGTTTATAGTTCAATTTTAATTATTGTTTATTTTCATGGATTTTTGTTACACAAGGGTGAATAATAGTGAAACTGATGATGTTTGAGGCTCGAATCCACAAAAAGGTAAAAATAATTCTATGAAAAATTTCTTTTCAATGAACTTCTAGCTATGGCAAGGATAAGATTTTCTTTTTTTGTCACTAACAAACACTTCAAGAATGCAAAATTTTATGCTATTTTGTTCTCAAACAAAAATTCACACAATTGCCAAAATATGAAGAAGACCTTTTTAATATCCAAAACCAATGCATAAAAATAATTCTTTGTTTGATTGCGAATGAAAACTAAGATGTTCGTCTAATACTTCGTTCTTTCACTAATAATGAAAACGGTCCACTATCGTGATTTTGAAAAAGTAAGAAGAAAACACCAAACAAACAAAGACACTCTTAGTAGTAAAAAAGAGACCGAAAGAAAAACAACTACCAAACTATTCACTCAATTAAAAACACTAAGAAACCAAAGGTTACACTTTATAGTCTTCATAAATTGAGTAAGGGATCAAGGATAAACAAAAAAATAGATATTTTATCAACTATATTCCCTATGAAAACCTCCAATCAATCAGATAATCGAGAAGAGTGGAAAAAAGAAACCAATTTTGAGAAAAACGGTTGATTTTGCAATAAGGAAACACAAAAAATCAGTAAGGACTAAAAATAATGAAAAGTAGCAAGTTTGAGTCAAACAGAGGACAAGATCAGACATACTAAGATATGAGTTAGAGAAAGAGATCCAAAGACTATACCCAATAAACAAGAAAGTCTGCAATTTTCAAAAGAAAGGAAAATCAATGCTCTGGTAAACGAAGCACCAAAGCGCTGTAGTGCTCCCTAGTATAATCTAGGGGAGCCAATTAAGTAACAACACTTTGAATTGAACTACATAAGGGTACTAGTTCTAAGGAAAGTTTGAGAGAAAGGCTCAAAAAGCTTAGTAACTCTGGAGAATTCAGTAAGAGGCTCTGTGAGACAACTTAGAAAATACAAAAGAGATGTAAAGTTAGTTTAAATCAACAAATAGGATATAAGTATAGACAAAGGACACAAACGAACCAAGGAAAGAAAAAGCTGAAAATTTGATCCCCAATGGAGTCGCCAATTTCCGTTACAGAAATATTCCCCTATGAACATGTGAACTTTCCCTTGGATTACAGACCCCTTTACCAAGACAAAAAATTACCTTTGGACACTACCATTCCTATAGATTCATTTTATCCATCAAAAAAGAGAGAATGAGAGGAAGTATGATGTACCTCATTTACGATGTTTGTCCAAGCTTCTCCAATCTGTGAGCTCCAAACAATACCTGAAATGGACAACAAGAAACAAACGACTATCTCCTACTCTAATGGATTAGATAAAATCAATCGATCTATGAAGATTAAGACAAGCATATAAAAACACATGTAAACACATGCTTGAAGGAAATATGACAAGTATATTAATGAGAAATTCAAAAGGAAACTTTCAATCTTCAGATGATGTTGCAACAACCTCTCCAATTCCTCCTCATCCAACCCTTGCTTGAAAGATCCACAATCAAAATAAAAATGCTTTGTTGATTTTCTCCTCCTTGTTTACCATGGAAATGCCTCCATTTATAGGATTTGAGAGGCTCAACTACCATGGGTATATTTGGAATTAGTTGAGGATATGTCTCCAATAGTTGTGATATCTCCCTTGGATGTAGCCCTAGAGTTAGATTCTATCCAAACCAACTTGATCCATCCATAGTTGTAATTAGAAGAAAATGGGATTTCTCCCAAGATTTTGTCAATCAACTCAACGCTCCCTTAGAACGGGAAATAGAGTGCTACAATGCGCCCCCTGAGATGGACAAGGAGCACTATATCTCCCTGTGTATGAGCAGGGGTGCGCTGATCTTCCCAAAATTTTCCAAGATGAGCAATTCCCATAGAAAAGCATTTGTTCCGACTGTCAGATGATGATGCTTCTTCTTCTAACATGTTTTAGGGTTTGTAGCAAGTGTTTTCATGGTGTCTTTCATGATGTGACACTTACAAAAAGAGAATGTGACACTTACGACACTTGCGACAAAAGTGCGACACTTACGACAATGAGAATGTGACACTGCCGAAGTGAGCAATTTTGATGTGTAACATAGATCGTGTGAAAAAAAAAACATGATTTTTATGCCTCTTTGTGTCATATATATACATAAATGAGATTAATTTCAATGATAATCTTATGTGAATTTGATTTATTTTAGTAGGATATTTCTCCCTTGAAGATGATTCTYATTTATTCACTAGTTTACTTGATTTGTGTATAACATTATTGAATTTGTTTTTCTTTTGTGCTTATTTTTCTATTTAGTACATACCATTTGGTATCAGAGAAAATGATCATTGGTTTGGCTCTTTTGGATGAGTAATATTACCATTATCTCTCTAACATTATTTGGAACATTGGAATTGTGTGGAAATTTTAGGGTTAACAAAGAAAAGAGAAACATCCATTGGGTACAAATTTCAAAAACTGATTTTCTATATTTTTGGAGTTATAGGTTGTATAAGTTAGGTTTTTGTCTAGTCCTCAAATTAGGCTTAAACAAGTGGTTTTACTATAATATTCATATCTAAAGATTACGAGGTCCAAATAGAGTGATATTTACAAGAATGGATAGAAGAAAAATGAGGGTGTTTGGAGTCCAAATTTTAAACTTGTTATGGAAATATTTATGAAGAATCAATCCATACAAGTTTTCTCCCCTGAAAAAAATAAAAAAGGATAGGGTTAGGTAGCTTGGAGCTATTGTCCTCTTGAAAAATTGAAATTGAATGAGGCTTTTGAGAGTCTAAAGTAGATATATCAAGATATTATAATACATGTTTTCATATTCATAAGTTACATTAGGTGAAATTTCAACTTGTTATCACCCAAAGTTGCACCTAAGTGATAAAACCATAAAGAATAAGTGAAACCCCTAGGGGAACTAAGATGGTTTTCTAATTGTCACCACAAAAACACCCTCTCTCGCTTTAGGCCGACTCTTCTTTGGCACAAGGGGGGTATATTTAGAATGGGATCATTGAAGCTATACAATGGAGGCTCAAGGTGATATGAAGAGTCATTGTCACCACAAAAACACCCTCTCTCAGTTTACACCGACTCTCCTTTGGCACAAAGGGGGTATGCCTAGAATAGGATCATTGAAGATATACAATGGAGGCTCAAGGTGATATGAAGAGATAACTTTAGTGAAATGGATATTATAGCATGAGAAAATAAATGTGACGGACGACCAAGATTGGTGCCTATTCAACTTGGGAAAATGGAGTCAGTAAAGGAAACCAAGAAGGATAAAAATTAAATGCATGGGGATGATGAGAAGTGTTGTTACAATATGAAAAGTATCACCTATGAATGAAAAATAATATTTCTATAAATAATTGTTTATAGGCCCTTACAAAGGTGCTCTACCTATGCACATGATTAACACATAAATGGTGATCTTAATTCAATTATGGAAACATCAAGCAAACTTTCAAATAAATGGAATAACATAAATGATTCAACTAGAGAGAAAAAACAATAATATGGATGAATAGGAAACACCTCATTTGACCTTCTTCTCCAATGACATAGATTCCCTAAATTGGAGTCCTTATTGCAACAAAATTAGAAACAATTTCCAACAATATATATTCATTAATATGGGAGAGAATGGAAGCCACACTTACATGGAAACCCTTACAATCACCTTCAACTTCATAAGATATTTGACTAGGCTCAAAATAGGTGTTCTTCATTAATCCAACCATGAGAAACAAGTGAGGGAGTTTCTCTCATTAATCACACATGTGGGGATAGCCATGTGTGTAATTTCAAGAAGGTTCTAGAATGTCCAAACCTTATCACTAATTGAAGGTTGAGGAAGTTAAAAACCTAACCCTATATGGTTATCAAACGATGTTAAATACCAGGCCACTACGAGGAGAAGGGGTTCCATTATTTTATATTGTACTTGTTCCATAGTTTAGCAGAGCAACCGAGAAGTGGGATTTGAGAGCATAAAATAGGTAAGAAGAAGAGTCTATAGTAGCCAATTAACAAAGTCATAGGAAACTCCGTAGTGAGTGTCCCCCTTTCTTTGTACTTGCATTTAATTATTGAAGAAAATAGAGTAGAGCATATGCCTCGCCTTCTATCTAGGTTTTCTCCCAGATGGGTTTTCCTAAGATACATCTTATGTCCATTTGTGTGGATGGTGTTTTATTTTTCTTAGTCTTTCATTTTCACATTTAATTTATTTCATTAATTTGAGCAATCAAGATAGTGGTTATAAATATGATATCTAAGGAAAATAAACAACATAATAAAAGATTTCAATATAATACAAGATCTGTTGTGATGATCTATTCTAGTGGAATGGACATGGTAATTTACATATCATATTGGTATCAGAGACAGGTTTCTTTGGGGTATTTGTGTAAAGTTGTAGGGATGCAGGAATGGATTAAGAAGAAAATTGTAGAACCCTAGCCATGGAAGATGAGTCTGTTCACAACAACCCTCAAGATCTAGTAGAAAAGAGATTTGCAAGGCTAGAAGAGAAAGATGCTAATCTCTATAACAATATGACCCTCATTAGGTCCCAATTATACCCTATTGAGTATGTAGAGGACCAATGGATCTGTTGGAATTACTTCAGGAAAATGAAAAGGTAGAGTGTGTAGGAATACACCACCAAAATCAGAAATATGGCTATCATGCTATGTATCTCTCCCAAGAACCCATATGTACACCTAAATAATATGGGGAGTATACACAATCATTTATGAAAGTAATTTATTCTCTTCAATCCTGAGACATTTGATGAGGCCTATGTGCAAGCACAATATCTGGAAAATATAGGCTACAAGAAAGGACAATCAAGTGGTTCCAAACAAAAAGAGCACCAAAATGCTTCCAAGGAGGGGAAGAAGAAGTGGAAAGGGAAATACAAGAAGCTGACAACCACTACACATCAGTGCAAGTATCCAAGTAATCATGGTAACCCTTGCAATATTGATTGTCACATTGAAGAAAAGTGTTGGAAACTACACCTAGAGTTGAACCCTAAGAACCATAATAAAGATTCCAAGAAGAAGAACCTTCTAGTAATGGATTCAAGCAATCAAGTAGAGAGTATATTATATGAGGATAAAAATATTTCTTGCACTTTAGTGTAGAAGGAGGTGAATTCGAGTATCCTTCATCATACAGAAGAAAAGGATATGACAAAACTCTTCCATATCAAGATCCAAGTCAAGAATACCAAGGCAGACACTCTATTTGATTCTAGGTGACATGCCAATCTCATAAAAAATGATCCGGTCAAAAATCTTGGGTTGGAGGTTCAACATCATCCAAGCCCATATCCATTGGGGTGGGTAAACAATGATGGAGAGATCAAGGTCATGAAACAATGTAAGATAAAATTTGTTGTAAGTGCAAATTTTATTGATGAAGTGGAGTTAGATGTAGTACCCATTGACATGTGTGGAATAGTGTTTGGGAGACCCTACATGTATTTGAGGGATGTGATATTCACGAGGAGAGAAAACCAATACCACTTTATCAAGTATGGGAATTCCTACATCATCAATGCACACAAAATTTAATTGAATATCTCACTAGTAAGTGCCAACCAAGTGAAAAATTTGATTAGGTTCTAGTAAGAAATATGTGTTTCTTTTATTAAGAGAGAATCAACTAGGTGATGAATGAATAATGGTAAAGGACAAGATCCAATTCAATAAGACCAATGTAGACACTCTATTTGATTCTAGGTCACATACCAATCTCATAACAATCAATTTGATCAACAAGCTTGGGTTGGAGGTTCAACATCATCCTAGCCCATATCCATTGAGGTGGGTAAACAAAGATGTAGAGATTAAGGTCACAAAACAATGTAGGATCAACTTTGTTGTAAGTGAATTTTTTTTTGATGAAGTGGAGTTAGATTAAGTACCCCTTGACATGTGTGGAGTAGTGTTTGGGATCCCCTACATGTATACGAGGGATGTGATCTTCATGAGGAGAGAAAACCAATACCACTTGATCAAGGATGGGAAGTCCTACATCATCAATGCACACAAAGTTAAATTGAACATCTCACTAGTAAGTGCCAACCAAGTGAAAAATTTGATTAGCTCCAGTAATAAATATGTGTTTCTTTTCTTAAGAGAGAATCAACTAGGTGATGAATCAGTAAGGGTAAAGGCATAATTGAAGGGATGTACTAAATATAAAAAAACATTAGTTGGAGGAATTTCTATAGGCATATAGAGAAGTGTTCCAGGAGCCTAAAGGGACACCACCTAAGAGGGAAGTGGAGCATGAGATATAGTTGTTGACTGACTCCCCATTACCAAATATTGGGATGTATAGATAGTATGTTATGGAAGCATATGAAGTGAAGAAGCAGTTGCAACAGATGCCGGAGAAGGGAGTGATTTGACCAAGAACCTCACCTTGTGGGTCAACTATCATCATCATACCCAAGAAGGATGGGAATTGGAGGATGCGTATCGACTATAGAGATTTGCACAAGTTTACTCTCAAGAATCGATACCCTTTTCCCAGGATCGATGAATTGTTAGAACAATTGTAGTATGCCAAGTACTTCACCAAGTTGGATCTCAAATCAAGATAACACAAGGTATGTGTAAAATAATAAGACACATGGAATTCCACCTTCAAGACAAGGAAATATTTGTATGAAAGGTTGGTCATACCATTTTTTTTATGTAGTGCACTAGCTACATTTATGAGATTGATGAATGATGTATTGCACCCATATATAGATTCATTTGTTACAGTGTATTTGGTATTGGTTTATATCTCTAGCTGGGAGGAACACATATCACATCTCATGTAGGTGTTAGAGATTCTAAAAAAACACCAGATGTTAACTAAAATCAAGAAATGTGAGTTTTCTTAGAAATCTTTGGTGTATTTGGGGTATGTGATTGGTGAAGGACAACTCAAGATAGATCCCACAAATATGGAGGCCATAATAAATTGTCCAGTTCCTACTAATGTCACTGAAGTTAGGAGATTTGTTGGGGAACCACAATATCTAAGAAAGTTCATAGAATCCTTGGAAGTTGTAGCTCCACCACTCCATACCATAACAACAAGTGGTAAGAGTTTCCATTGGGAAAATAATCAACAAAAAGATTTTGACGAGATAAAACAAAATATTAGTCAAGCACCAATTCTCCCATTGACAAGTTTGTAGAAGAATTTTGAAGTGGAGATAGATGTTAGTGGGTATGTTATGGGAGCAGTTTTGATATAATGAGGTAATACGATATATTATCATTATGAAATGTTTCATGGGGGAGGGGGGGAGGTCTTAAAATACCCTAAATGAACTCTATGCCCTATTTCAATTTGTTAAGAAGTGGAAGCACTATCTGATGGGAAAGGAAACCATTGTCCACATAGATCACTAGCCACTACAATATTTGTATGCCCATAGTAAGTTTAAAAAAACTAGACATTACATTGAGTGGATGGGGATATTGTAGCAATTTCATCTAGTCATCAAGTATAAGAAGGGAAAGACTAATAATTTAGCAGACATTCTTTCAAGGCCACCCACATCCAAGATTACAACTTTGGGAACTCTTATGCATGTGGAGCCTTTTACCCATGATGCATAGAAAGAGGCATACACAAAAGATGAGGAAATCAAGGGGGTGTTTCAAAACATATAGGGACAATTTCAAGTATAAGAAGGTGACATTGAGGCTGAGTATCATCTCCATAATGGGTTACTCTAAAATCTAGACAAGCTATTTGTTCCTAAAGGTGAAATATTGCAGCTTAAGGCTCACACCTCTAAGGTTGCAAAACATTTTGGTGTTGGGAAGATAATTCATAACCTACAAAGGCGTGTGTATTGGACCATAATGCAAGAATATGTAGCATGGTATATTATAGTATGCACACATTTTTGTAACAACAAGACAAATAATAGAAAACAAGATCTATACAATCCTCGACCTTGGGAAAAAATTTCCATGGATTTTGTGGGTGGTTTATTGACAACTCGAAAGGGACATCACTATTTATTTTTGGTTGTTTACAATTTCAACAAGATGTTCATTCTTATGCCTTGTAAAAAGACCAACAAAGGACAAGAAACAACAAACATGTTTTTGAATAGGTCCGGGTGCACTTTGGGATACCAAGGAGCATCATCTTAGACATGGATACCAAATTTCTTAGTTCCTTTTGGAATACACTTTGGGAGAAGATGGACACTAAGTTGAAGAGATATGAAACATTTCATCCACATACAAATATACAAACAAAAGTAGTCAACATGACTTTGGTGCATCTTTTGAGGGGTTACAATCATAAGAATCTAAAGACCTAGGATGATAATTTGATATATATTCAACACTCTTATAATAAAGCAGTCCACACTTCTACTATAATTCCCTTTCTCCCTTGGATGTTTCATATGGAAAGTAAGGAGGAGTGAGGGAAGACATCATAGGAGAATCTTGAAGATCAGATAAATTAGTTGAAAAGATTAGACAGATCCATTTGCAAGTATAGTAGATGCTAAAGATGTCATGGGAAAAGTATAAGGAAAAACATAATCAACACAGAACCGATAATACATTCAAAATTGGAGACAAAATTTGGTTACAACTGAACAAGGAAAGTCTACATGGTCTTGGTAATAAGATCAAGGCTTTTTGGTATGGCCCTTTTGAGGTATCAGATAAGGTGGGGGATAATGCCTACATACTAAGTCTACCCCCATCCATGCGCATTTACTCAATAGTGAATTTGGAGAATTTAAAACTATATGAGCCTTCCATGTTGGATCAGGAGGTGGAGAAGTTCCCACCCACCATAGATGAATTAGCACCATATGCTCAAGCAAAGTTGGCAGCGGACATATTTTTGCAGAGGAAGTCCAAAACTACAAGACATGGGCAGTATGAACTTTGGAAAATTGGGTTGAAAGGTCAACTTCCAGGCAAATAAAAATGGTACTCCAAGGAGAAGGTAGAGGAAAAAATCTATTATCTCATTCAATAAATATTTTGGGGACCAAAAGCCTTGATAAATGGGGAGGTATGATTCTGATTGGATCATCATACAATTTTCCATCTATATTGGTACTTTTTGGGTGGAAAATTAGGAGGAATTGTCTTGTAGGGACATTTTAGTACAATATAGTGGTAATTAAACCTAATAGAACACGTGGTTTACTATGAAGCTCATTAGGTGACACATAGAATCTCAATTCAAAAATGCGTGCATAAATTTTTCCACACCTTAAATCCTTTTCCAAAGAGTCGCTATCTACAAGCAAAGATATTATGGCAGATGACTTGTTGTGTTGAACTATGGATGAGGTTCTATGACACTTTCGATAGACAAAACCAACACAACTTAAAACCATTAGTGCCAAAGAGTATGATCCTATAGATGAACTAGATATAACTTGTAGTTCAATGAATCAAAGGGGTACCACATATTCTAAGACACAAGGGAGACTAATATCTTATTTACTATGATGAACCTGTAAAGAAAAATATTGTCAACATTGGGACTATGGAGGCACCCAAGATAGCCATCATTGGAGGTTATTGGGATTAACACATCATTGCGAAGATTGTATCTCTACTCCAAGAGTATGATAATATTATTCTATAGAGCTTCACTATAATGAAAGGTATAGAGGGAGAGTTGGGGAAATGAAGATATCACTAAATATATGAGCCAAGCCTATAAAAAATAATCCATATAGGATGAATATGCATTATAAGGAGTAGGTTAGGCAAGATATCGATAATAGTTTGGTGTTAGGGTTTATATTTCTAATAGAGGAGTCTAATTGGATTAATTTGATTGTGATACAAGGTAAAAAAACAACAGAATTTGTGTCTATGTGGAATTTCATGCTCTGAGCCTTCATTCACCACCCCTTTCCAATGTCATTCAATGATGAAATTTTAGAAAAAGTGGCAATGAAGGAGGCATGATCCTTTATGGATGGCTTCTCCAACTATCCTCAAATATGGATTTCTAAGGAGGATAAGAAGATAACTACCTTTTCTACATAATGGGATTTGTATGCATATAATGTCAAACCATTCTTGTTAAAGAATGTGTTAGCTAATTTTGAGGATTTTTATAGCTGCATTTTATGAGTATATCCATAGGTATTTGGAGGTTTAATTTGAATATTGAATGGAATACAATCTATTGGAAGACCATGCTAAACTCAAGTTGATCTATGAAAGATACCAATATATGCAATTGTCACTAAATATTAATAAATGTCTCTTTTATGTCCCATTTGGCATACTCCTTGGGCACATTGTCTACAATGAAATTTTTTTGGTTGATCATGTAAAAATGGAAATCATTGTAAATTGTCTACTAGTAGAGAATGTTCCAATGCCTCAATTTGGGGTGCTACCATAGATTACTTCTAGGATACACAAAGTTGACAATGTATATGGAAGAGTATCCCATTTATGTGGTCCATGGGATGCAAACAAGGATTCATAGACTCACCCCCTACATATACCTTACCCTATGGAGACACATCCCATTTCTATGTGACCTATTAACTCCACAGTTTCCCTCGATCTCATGAAAACCATCCCATCACTTTCCCATGACCCTAGTTACCACTAACTCCTTGACCATAAAGTTTATTCTGGTGGAGACACTAGCCTATGTAACTATACATTTGTTCTACCTTTTATTCCTAGATCAACAAAGTGACATAAACAAAAAAAAGTTAAATATTTAGAACTGAATTAGAACTGCTGGAATTAAATGGTTGAGAATGCATTGATAGAATTAAAGTATTTAAATTGAAGTGCTACTATGGTACACTAATTCTGATCCCCCCTAAAAAATTTAGAGTGGTTTGGTTAGGGATTCAACTATGTGGGGATTCAAGAGTGCACCATTCACCTTTCCTTTAATAAAATTGACCATCTAGTTGAGACAGTTGTATTATAATTTCCTTTATAATATATGTAATCATATATGGCCCAAGCCAATGCATCCTTTGTTTTCTCAGATTCTTCTAAAACTTATTGTCATAACGCAAGACTATATCTTCCCGCTTAAATGATTATTCTTGATATGTTGATCATGTCATGATTTTTGTGTCTGCTTCTTGACCATATGATGGTAACTTCCAAGAAACCTATGCTCGTCTAACTAAAGCATCATATCCAATTTGAAACATAGAAATATCCAACATCCTTATGGAAATAACAACATACAGGCTCATGATCAAATATTCTAGTGGTATGATTGCTTATTTTCCATAAACTAGATTGAATGGAATATGCTTGATAAATGTCTTGCAAGTTGTGTAGTGTGCCCCTAGAATCGCAAGGATTCTCTCATCCCAATCGTTATGGTTAACCACACAAACATTCATCAAACCGTGTTCTAAAATATTATTAAATGCTTCCATTGTACCATTTTCTTGTTGGTGGTACAATGTGGTCTTGTGATGATGTATCATAAAATCCTTTACCAATGTAGCCACGACACCCACAATAAATTTATTCACCTATTTTTTGTTTAGGTTGTGTGGAAATTCAAACCCGATTACATATTGTCAAAGATAAAGCATGTGCCAATCTCTACAAAACAATCCATTATTGGCACACCTTCTACCCATCAAGTTAGATAGTCTATCATTGTGATGACGTAATGAGCCCCTAAGTACCATGAAAGAAAATGGATTGGATTTATGAAATTTTTCTTTAATCACTCAAGTGGATCCTCGACCACAATGAGTTGTAGTGGCCTCTCATCGTGAACAAACAATCTTATCACTAGTTGGCGTACCATGTAATTTTTAGCCTACTCTGTGGCATCGACAATTAGTGTCAATCATCATAGTCCAATGGATAACACCTTTATGGTGGTCACCTTTCCACCACAATGTCCTCTACTTTTACCATCATATGCCTTCCATAGAATGGATTGCATTTCATGATCCAAGAGATGCCTATGGAGAATACAATTTATAGATAGTTTGTAGAAGTGCCTTGCAATCAAGCGATAGTTTCTAGATAAAAAAAAATTACAACGTTGGCATCAATTATATTATTTTATCACTAATCCAGAGTTGAGGAATTTGAAAATATTAGTGAATAAGTCAAGAACCACTTCTGCAGGAAAGATATCTACATTAAACAGTTTTGGGTTTCCATTTTGTCATCTTTTCACTAGTCAAGTCATTCATTTTTGCATCATCCTCTCACCATTCACCACCATTCATCACCATTTTTAACCATATTCCTCCATGAATATACCAAAATACCCTTACACATTTTAAAGTGGTTTATTATTATTTATTTCCTTTATTTTTAATAAATTAAAAATAAATATGTTTGTTCTTACTAATGAGGGTTTACACAAAATTCTCTTGTAGTCAAAGAACAAATGACATCCAAGTTTGGAATATCTACGAAACTCTAGGTGAAATTCCATAACTAGGGTTTTGTTCATAGAATCGTTGACATGGTTTTTGTTGTTCAATTCATACCCATCTCCAATGTGGACACCTCCAACTCATGACTAACATTTCAGTCAAAATCGAAAGCATCCAACAGGCAACGATCTTTACATGTAAATTTTGGATCGATGAGAACGAATCATGGAATTATGCGACATGGGTTTTGTGTGGAATGAAACCATTTAGGTGGATTGCATGCTAATTCCTCAAAAGTGCATGACATGGGATGCATGATATTTTCTTCAAAGCATATCTTCTTAGATTTCCTTTTGTGTTCGTTTCTATTCAAACGTATGCCAAATAACCAACAAAATATGGGATTCGAGACTGTAGGAGGTTGGATCGGTTTGATCACTCATAAAATAAAAGAAAAACAAAGGAAAATCAGGGATGTCCTATCCTTTGTTCTCAATATGAGATCATATCCCAATATTCTGCACATATTTAGAAACATAATGCTATTATGAGCATATTCAGTTTTTCCATGTAAATCTATAAAAACAAAAGTCAGAGAGTGTAACTAGAAGGAGGATTTGATATTACTCTTGAAGAGCCATTTCTGTAACCTGTCATCTATAAAATATATTGAACACAATATTCATGATGTTAGAGTGTTCTTAGTCTTCTGTGTTTTATTAGGAAACATATCCCATGAGCCCCCCTTGGTATGTGTTGTGTGTGTGTTTTTTTTTAATTATTTCACTAGAATTAACTTGTGTTTGTAAATTCTTCTTATTTCTCCAACTCCTGTAATAAAAACAATCAGTTTCTATGATTTGCTGCATACACAAAATTCCTGTAACTTTATGAAATTGTAGGAAATTTTGTACACACAGGAATTCCAGTAATTGTCACAAATTGCAGGAAATCCATTGTACACAGTAATTCCTGTAATTGTCTAATATAGAAGGAAATGTTGCAACTCCTGTAATTACACATAATTTCTAAATTTAACAATTAGATTTGAACAAGTATTATCTTAGTGAGTAAATTTCATTTGAGAATCATGATAGGTTAATTTATCATTCCTTGCAAAGAATTCATTTCCTGTACTTTTCATTAAATTTAAAATGAGATAATGACTCATAACTTAGGGTGACTCACTTGAATTTACATTATTTGACTGAAACAGAGTATGCGTATAGATATACACTTAGTGTTTGCATCTGAACTGTTGGTTCAACCAATTGAAGGTTAAATATGTCCCTTTAGTCACAAGAATAAATCTCAGTCCCTAAGTCATATTCTAAACCTTCTTGCTTTAAGTTTTCAATAGATTTTCTTTTTCAAAATAATCTTAAGTGAGTACCGAGCTAGTTCTGCATACATACTATCGACACCTCATAAGTTTACTTACCCTAGATTGATAGAAAATGCTTCAGAATTTAGTTAAATAAACTACAACTAAAGTACTCAACATTTTGGCATCATTGTCGGGGATGTGTAAAGAAATTGGTTTTGGAAGTCACAAGTTTTCTATTATTTTTAGTTGTAAGTTTCTTGATTTTTCTTTTTGCAAATTTCATATTTTTCTTCTTGCAAGTTTTCTAATTTTCTTAGGTCCTTAGACTTTTTCTTGCATTTTATTTTTTGCACCAACATTTACGACTTGGAGGAGAAACAATAATTTGAGAGGTAAGAAACTGCGCATTCAATTTAGTGATTTTCTCGAAGTCCTTGTCATGTTGGAACTGTAAGTGTGTTTCCTTTTATGCAAGTTTTTTTTTTTTAGATTTTGGTCTAAGTTTGTTTGTGTTTGTTTCTGATTTTATGAATCAATTGAAGAACAAATGATCCATGAAAAAACCCTACAAGAGGAGGAATTAGAAGTTTCTTCCAATCCTTATCAACAAGAAGAAAATTTCAATGAGTCATGGATAATCTCAGAGCCAGAAATTGAAGAGTTTCTTGGATGCTTGTCACTAGATCCCTAGTGTACTCAGAAATATGATGATCAATTTTCTGAAGAACTTCATGACATGAAAACTAAAGGAAATCAAGGCAACAAGGATTATATTGAAGTTTGGTTTCAATCATTGATTAGTCTGCAACATCACTCCATATTTCAACAATTCTTGGAACCATCACTACAAAAGCAACTGGCCTCTCATATCTCGATATTCATTAAGGTGCAATTTTTAGACTTGGATGTGAGTTTAACAAAGATCTCGTTGCGTGAATGGATGCATTGGAAGTATTCCTACACTTGAAGAGGTTTTCCTTTTTTCAAGTAGAGTAGGATAGTGTAGAACAATAAATAAATAAAAGTAAAGAGAAAAATAAGCTTAGTTGTGAAAACCAGGTTACTGGTGCAACTAAGCATGAACTCTACTTGAAAACCAGGTTACTGGCAGGTAGAATTCATCAATAAATCGAATTTCTGGTAATTACAGGAAATTTATAGGAATTGTGAATTTTTTTGTATTCTCTTTCAAATGTAAAATTTTAAAGAATTTCAATAAACTGATCATAAATAGAAGTGATCAAACTTATCAATATCAATATAGCATTAGATCAATTCAACCATATTCAATAGTTTATGGCAACTAAATTTTTTTTCTCCAAATATAAAATTTCCAGTCTCTGAAAAGATAGTAGTTTCAAGCGAGGAAGCATACAACACTTCAACTTTCCTTTGGTTTCTAGTTTTTCAGATTCTAAGTTCTCTTTTGTATGATTTCAACTTCAACAAGCCTCACTCTCATTTTCCAGCTCAAGATTTCATGAAGTGCACTTTTCCCTCAAGAACCATTAAAGAGTATCCATGCACATATCAACTTCCTTACTTCATTTGCATGAGAACATGCAAATATCTCAGTGTGGGGGAGAGAAACAATGGTTTCCAAACCTTCAATCGAGGCAGAACAACAACAATGTCCTTTAATCCTTCAACATTACAGGAATCTAAGGAGTAATTAGCATAATTTCTAGTAATTTCTATCGATTATAGGAATTTCATAAGTAATTACCATAATCTCCTGTAGTTTCCGACAATTACCGTAATTTTAGGAGTAATTATAGGAATTTTGTGAGCTTCATGAATTTTTCAGCCTTTCCAAAATTTCTTTCAATTAAAAATGTAGAGGTCATCTTCAACATAATTTTTTACAGTGTCAGGGAGAGAAAGAATGTGCATATAACATCCATACTAGATCCTACAAATATGCAGTTCATTGTTGGTTCTACAACTATGGTACTTCCAACATCACAAGTTCAACCTTCTATTAGATAGAAAGAATCATTTCCTGAAAGATATGGCCAACCAGATTGTCAATATTACATGAAAACATGGGACTGTAAATTTGGAACTACCTGCAAATATCACCATCTAGAAGATAGGGTTGCACAATCACCAATGTGTGTGCTAAGTCCAACTGGGTTTCCTTTAATACATAATCAACTAGCATGCACATTCTATAGTCGTTATGGCATTTGTAAGTTTGGTCATGTTTGAAAGTTTGATCATTTGTTGGCTGGTGTAAATTATATCCCATTAACTTCTTCACATTCTGAACAACCAATAGATCCATATCCAAGAGGTAGTTCCCCCACAAGAATTCTTGTTTGATATATTTCTTCAAAAAATTCTTAGGCATCTTTGATGGTCAAAGGTCAATATTCAAGATCAGAAGACTTAGCTAGATTCAAGCACCATTCAACTACATATGGTCTAGTGGGTGTAAAAGAAACAAATACATCTAAATTTTTCGTTGTTGTTTTATCTGAGTCTGCTTGAGATTTATTTAGGCTAACATTTCTTTGGTTTGTGATTATTACAAAGACTGCTAGTTGGAGCCGTAATTTCTAGCCTTTGAGTGATTCTTTTTTAGTTTGCAAGGTTGTATGGTTCAAATTTGTTGTAGAAACCAAAATTCTCTTATGCTCCTGCAGTCAAAGTAATCAGATCAACATATTTAGTCCACATCAACCTTGATCCTTCTCATGATTTCAGTGTTCTTCAGCCTAAATCTCCAATCTAAAATTTTACAAAGGTAAGCCTGAGGTAAAATCCAATTATGAGATTTTTAATTTGTTGAAAATTTAGGAAATGTTTTACGAGTAACCACTATATGTTGTATTTCCATTTTATTTCACATTTCCTATTTCCTTTACCACATAAACCAACATGTATCATACCAATGTAAAATTATTTCCTTATCCTTCCCATTTTGTTCGAGCATGATCCAATATACTTTGATAAGTACTCTTGCTCATGTTCAAAGAGATGAAGATAAAAATATTGTTCATTGTGACAATAATACAAATTAGCAAGAAGAATTTCACTTTGTGGGCTTTCTTCTTAACAAATAAAAAATTCTGAAGCAATCATTCAAAATTCCGATAGAAACTTCCAAGGTTAGCATATTAGCTCAATGCTACAGTCAATGGCATTTTTTCATAAACATAGAATACATTGATTTGTCGATATATCCCAAACCGTGAACCCATTGGCCGCAAAATTTGGACCATAAATGTATCAAGGTATGATGTATAAAGAAAAAAAGTTCCAAGAAAACCTAGTTTATATTTTTCAAGAAATTGGGCACCGTCACCTTCAACCATTTTTCCTTTTTCTTGAAATTTATGCATTTGTTTCTCGAGCATTTTGGTGAACATAAGCATAGCGGTTGTTGGTCCTAAGATCTGCACCGAAATGCTAAAGGGAAAATCTAGGCCACCTATCAATTAGAAAGATTGTTTCTTTTAATTTTGGTCAAAGGGTTATTCTGTCAAGACAAAGGCAAGGTTGGGTTGGCAGAGTGATATAGATGAGGGCCCTCCTTGGCCGATGGCACACAAAAGATAGACCAGTGAAATAATAGAAAATAGAGAAAAACAACAAACTACTCAATGAATAATATGTTGTAAGAAGTTAAATACTCAAAATAATATTTCAAGACATCAAACATGTATCAAAACACAGTAAATCCCACAAGTTGCAAAGATGAATTTTCACCAAAGCATTAGTTGTTTGACAGGTTGTGTATCAGTAAAAATAGGTCACACAATAGCTGAAAGGAAATGAAAGCACGTTGCACAAATCAAAAACTTTATTCATGATAAGAATAAAAACACATAAGAAGTTGAACAAAACACTGTCATCAAGAATGTGTTCACTAGGTAGAGAAATTTAATCCATGAATAAAACGAGTCTAACCAATCTGTTGTATTGCTATTCCTTCCCAAACATATCCGACCCTTACAATATCCAAAAACTAACTATTTAAAGAAAAGTTGCAGAGGTCCTCATCCTTAGGGGACTGAGACCTAAATTAAGCTAACTGTCTGTAAATAAAATTATTAACTGTACTAAGATGATGAAATTAATCAACAAGAGTGGTTCTTATCTCACACAGAAGACCACTCTTGCATCTAATCTAGGAAAATGTTGGACTTAATCAAAATAAAACTACTGCTGTCTTTGAGACATAACTGATGCATGCTGAAGGAACTGAATGGCCTAAAATAGGCCTCATAGTGACATAGAAAAGATCTATTGTCAAGTAATGGCATGTCTGCGAGTTATTGGAGGCTACTAGAGATAATCAACTGTGTAAGCGAGCTTGCTGAAGTGTGTCTGGAACTAACCTGCGTCAATATGTGACAGAGACTGACTCTTTGTCCATGTCTGAGCTTTCACAAGCTAAGCACAGTCTGATTTGACTATACTTGAATCTTCCCCTCGCTTTCACTATGATGATTGGTCGTGAACATGAAGTCATGGAGGCGGGCGTCGAATAGGAAGATGGGATGAGTGGAGACGGGCATCCAATAGGAAGACAGGATGAGGTGACATGTGAAGACATATGTCACAAAGTGAGAGGAGGTGCGACTAGTGAGTGGGAGGTATTGGGAGTATGGGATTGGTGACGTGTAGTGAAGGCTACAACTAGCATGCAAAGAGAGGGTGGTATATAGGCTAGGAGGTGAGTGGAAAATAGGTGGTGCGCAAAGAGAAGGGGCGACATTGAAAAACCACCTTGCGGGAACTCGGAGGGGGGCATAGGTGGTAAGAGGATTAGAGAGGGGGGGTATGAGTTGTGATAAATACTGTTGATCTGGAGAGGTGGGTCACCGCCGATGGATATCATCATGGGTTTTAATGGAGGACAAGTGTTGGGTGGTGAGAGGAGCGAAGGTAGTGAGTGGGATGAGGGGAGATGACGTGTGAGGTGACGTAGTGATATGACATCATTCAAGCATGTGATTACAGGAGCTGTTGAGGGTGCTTTGAATTTAGACCACTTTTGGGCCCGCAATTCACCAGAAGCTACTACGTACCCTTCCAACAAAACCATGGTTTAAATTTCCAGACCGCTCTGGAAAATTAACGTCCGGGCAGTTTGTGTCCCTGCAATGAACTATAGTCATCGATCTGATTATGATCCAAGATCTGGGTGACATTTAACTACTGCGAGGATTGACAGTTCTCGTTGATCTGGGATCAATGGTCCAGAGTCACTTCGGAAGTTCGGGCTTCGGGAGTTTCGAATGTGAAATGTGAAACATATCCCGGAGGAAAATCTCCGAAGTGAATGATCTTTTTCCATGTGTCATGATGGATGAACGATCCAGATTCACTTCGAAAGTCCGGGCTTCAGGAGTTTCAAATGTGAAACGTGAAACATCTCTAGGAGGAAAATCTTCGAAGTGACATGGTGGCTTGATGTCGTATGATGTCATGGATGCTGAGGTGTCTTGGAGAGAAAGGTGACACATGTCATGTGGAAATGGGTGAATGACACAACCAAATGACTTGAGATGAATGCCATGTGTCCTGCCTCATGAGTGTGCCACGTGTTTCGACACTTTAGGCTTCAGGAGTTTCAACTGTTAGTGCTTCGAACTTCTCGGAGGAGAATCACCAAGTAACTAATCTGTCGCCACATACCCTGTGTGATGGATGGTCTAGATTTACTTCAGGACTTCGGGTCCTTAACTCTTCGAGACTTTTGAATGTGAAACCTGAAAATATCCCGGAGGAAAATCCTCGAAGTGAATGATTTGTTGCCGCATGTTGTGACCGACGAACGATCCAGATTCTTCTTCGGAGATCCGGGCTTTGGGAGTTTCAAATGTTAAGCATGAAGATCTCCCAGAGGGAAACTCGTGAAGAAGATGATCTGCTTCCATGTGTCTTCGTTGATGTATGGTCCTAATTCACTTAAGGACTTCGTGTCTTTGGCTCTTCGGGAGTTTCGAATGTTTGTGCTTAGAAAACTCCCTAAGTGAAAATCGTTGAAGTAGATGATCTGTCGCCGCGTGTCATGATGGATGAACGACCCAGATTCTCTTCGGGTCTTCGACAGTTCGGGATTCGGGTATTCTGATAAATTTGGGTGTTAAACTCCGTGCAATTCTGCATCCTCGAATGGATGACAACCCTCGATCTAATTCGCTTGATATATCTCTACCGTTGAAACTTTCCCCTGTTTGTTTCAACAATCCGGGCCCAAATATGACCGTTCTGAGCAGATGCGTTTATCCATGGGAATTTCGTAGGTTATAACATTGGCTCCAACTGGGGATATCTCGTCCCTATGAGGTGCTAAGAACTATAGATCGATGCCTTGAGATTAGATAACTACTCTTACCTTTCATCACTTACCCTCGTTTCTATTTGTCAGCCCTGCGTATCTGTTACTATCCCTCAACCATGCATTTTATTTAATTAAAAATTGAGACTACACCCCGGTGCCTTGTTGGGCTATGGAGTCTTTACTGAAACTTGAAATTGTAGCTAAATCCCAGTGCCTTGTTAGGCTATGGATTCTCTTATTCAAACAAGCTACTGAAAACCAACACACTGAAAAACAATCTACGAACTAAAAATTAAATGTGCTCGAACTACGAGCTTATTCTCCTACTTCCTACTCTATTTAGCTGAAAACCAACACAATCATGTGTACTTCCACTTCCAATGAAACCAAGAAAACATTTGACTGAGAACCGTAACTCTGTGCAGGTCACTGTTTAGAATATTCCAAAGAGGATATATCAAATGCGACAAAATTTTTATAGGCATCTGGTACTTACATTTGCGAATGATGATTATGACAAAACTTCCAACCTTTGGGATTTTGGAAAAATAAGAATCCATCCATCTTTCTATTGGATCTTGAAACTCATGAAAATCCTCCAACTAGTTGAGAGGATAAATTTGATGTTGTGTGAGATCTGCATTATAAACAAGACTGAGCTTCTTCTGAAAGTCATGTGATTCACCACCATAAAGGGTAGAAAAACACCCTTTATACTACTCATATTGTTGTTTTAAATGAATGGGTATGTCTCCTGCATTGCTGGTTTTTCCTCATTCTAGCTCCAAAATATCATCTTCAGACTTATAGATTTCCTGTTGCTTAAGAATTTCAAAAGGAAGGGGAAAAACATGCTTGTGACATTCAACATCAATTTCCTCACATTTAATCAAATCTTTATGAGAACATAGAACAACAGATGTATCATAACAACGACTATCTGATTTACCTAGAATAATGCAAGATGTATCCAAAGCCTTGTTATCATCAATTTCATCACTAATGTAATTCCCAACATCATCCTTTTGAATAGAAGGATCAGGAGAAGATTCATATGTAACCGAATATTCCTCCACTTCCTCAATGGAAAAGTCCCCTTTACTTTCACTACTAGAAGAACTAATAAGTGATTTTCAAATATGAGATTCAAATTCTTCACAGCAGTTCTCAAAAAGTAAATCAGCTGGAGAAAACCTTTTACAATGCTTATTGAATGCAGCATGGAACTGTTCCAGGGAAGAGATTCTAGCAAGGGGCAAGGATCAATACCACTCACGAGTAGCTCCCTCTAATGAGTACATGAAAATCTTCATTAGTACATCCTCATGATGTATTCCCCACTGATGCATGAGTTCATGAAACTCAAGCAAATTCTCAGTAAGGTTGTCATATCTATGTTCTCTAAATCTGGGAAAAAAATCAGCCCACTCATCTATAGTACGAACAACATTTGGAAAACTAGGAACAACAAAGAAATTTGAAGGAGAAAACCTCCGAGCCAAGATGACTTCCATCTGAAACTATGACTACTTAAAACTGTGGAGTAGGCACTGGATTCTTTAACCATGGAGTCGCCAGGTGAATGATATGTAGTCTGAATGTGTCTGGTCTTTGTTCACCATCAAATATCAGTTTGATCATTGTCATTCTCCCAGGGAAAGATATTTTGTTACTCCGTTCCCCGACAGCGGCGCCAAAAGATGTTGGTCCTAAGGTCTGCACCTGACTGCTAAAGGGAAAAGCTAGGCCACCTATCAATTAGAAAGATTGTTTCTTTTAATTTTGGTCAGAGGGTTATTCTGCCAAGACAAAGGCAAGGCTGGGTTTGTAGAGTGATATATATGAGGGCCCTCCTTGGATGGTGGCACACAAAAGACATACCAGTGAAATAATAGAAAACAGAGAGAAACAACAAACTACTCAATAAATAATTTGTTGTAAGAAGTTCAATACTCAAAATAACATTTCAAGACATCAAACATGTATCAAAACATAGTAACTCCCATAGGTTGCAAATACAAATTTTCACCAAAGCATTGGCTGTTTGACAGGTTGTGTATCAGTAAAAATAGGTCACACAATAGCTGAAAGGAAATGAAAGCACGTTGCGCAAATAAAAAATTGTATTCATGATAAGAATAAAAACACATAAGAAGTTGAACGAAACACTGTCATCAAGAATATGTTCACCGGGTAGATATATTTAATCCATGCATAGAACACGTCCAACCAATCTGTTGTATTTCTATTCCTTCCCAAAAATATTCGACCCTTACAATATCCAAAAACTAACTATTTAAATAAAAGTTGCAGAGGTCCTCGTTCTTAGGGGACTGAGACCTAAATTAAGCTAAATGTCTATAAATCAAATTATTAATTGTACTAAGATTCTGAAATTAATCAACAAGAGTGGTTCTTATCTCACACAGAAGACCACTCTTGCATCTAATCTAGGAAAATGATGGACTTAATCAAAATAAAACTACTACTGTCTTTGAGAAAAAACTGATGCATGTTGAAGGAATTGAATGGCTGAAAATAGGCCTTGGAGTGACAGAGCAGAGCTCTGTTTTCAAGCGATGGCATGTCTACGAGCTGTTGGAGGCTACTGGAGATAACCGGCTGTGTGAGAAGAGCTTGACGAAGTGCGTATGGAACTAACCTGCGTCGATCTGTGACAGAGACTGAATCTATGTCTGTGTCCGAGATTTCAAAAGCTAAGCGCAGTCTGAGTTGACTATACTTGAATCTTCCCCTTGCTTTCACTTTGATGATTGGTCATGAATAGGAAGTGATGGAGGTGGGCGTCCAATAGGAAGATGGGATGAGTGGAGACGGGCATCCAATAGGAAGACTGGATGTGGTGACATGTGAAGACATATGTCACAAAGTGAGAGGAGGTGCGACTAGTGAGTGAGAGTTATCCTGAGTATGGGGTTGGTGACATGTAGTGAAGGCTATAGCTTGCACACAAAGAGAGGGCGGTATATAGGTTGGGAGGTGAGTGGAAACCATGTGGTACGCAAAGAGAAGGGGTGACATTGAAAAACCACCCTGCGGGAACTCGAAGGGGAGGTAGGTGGTAAGAA
>ML796370.1:411977-434706 GCA_009831015.1 Picea engelmannii
CGTGGGGTTTAACATAGGACAAGTGGCGGGTGGTGAGAGGAGCGAAGGTAGTGAGTGGGATGAGGGGAGATGATGTGTGAGGTGACACAGTGATCTAATGGCATTCAAGCACGTGATTGCGGGAGATATTGAGGGTGGTTTGGATTTAGACCGCCTTTGGGCCTGCAATTCACTAGAAGCTGCCATGTACCCTTCCAAAAAAACCATGGTTTAAATTGCGGGACTGCTCTGGAAAATTAACGTCCGGGAAGTTTGCATCCCTGCAATGAACTATAGTCGTTGATCTGATTATGATCCAAGATCTGAGTGACATTTAGCTGCTACGAGGATTGACGATTCCCGTTGATCTGGGATCAATGGTCCAGATTCACTTCGAAAGTCCGGGCTTCGGGATTTTTGAATGTGGAACGTGAAACATCTCCTGGAGGAAAATATCCAAAGTGAATGATCTGTCACCATGTTTCATGATGGATTAATGGTCCATATTCAATTAAGAAGTTTGGGCTTTGGGATTTTCAAATGTGAAACATGAAACATCTCCCGGAGGAAAATCTTCGAAGTGACGTGACGACCTGATGTCGTATGATGTCACGGATGCTGAGGTGTCTTGGAGAGAAAGGTGACACGTGTCACGTGGAAATGGGAAAATGACACAACCAAATGAATTGAGATGAATTCCACGTGTCCTGCCTCATGAGTGTGCCACGTGTCTCAACTGTTGGTTTCCATGTGTTCGGGCACATCGGGCTTCGAGAGTTTCAACTGTTAGTGCTTCAAACTTCTCGGAGGAGAATCACCAAAGTAACTGATCTGTCGCCATGTGCCCCGTGTGATGGATCATATAGATTTACTTCGGGACTTCGGTTCTTTGGCTCTTCGGGAATTTTGAGTGTGAAACCTGAAAATCTCTCGGAGGAAAATCCCAGAAGTGAATGATATGTTTGCGCATATCGTGACCGACGAACGGTCCATATTCTTCTTCGGAGATCCTGACTTCGAGAGTTTCAAATGTTAAGCATGACGATCTCTCGGAGGGAAACTCGCAAAGTGGACCATCTGCTTCCACATGTCTCCATTGAAGTGTGGTCCTGATTCACTTCGGGACTTTAGGTATTTGGCTCTTTGGGAGTTTCGAATGTTTGTGCTTAGAAAACTCCCAAAGTGAAAATCGTCAAAGTAGATGATCTGTCGCCACATGTCATGATGGATGAACAACCCAAATTCTCTTCGGGTCTTCGAAAGTTCGGGCTTCAGGTCTTCTGATGACTCTGGGTGTTAAACTCCGCACAATTCTGCATCCCCAAATGGATGACAACCCTCGATTTGATTCAGGGATGATTTTAAGGATGGAAATTTATTTTAAAATGTAGAAACCTTGGCGAATCTTATTAATCCTTCATACACCAACTATAAATGTTTGGCGATATTTTTGTAAAAATATTCAAATTTATAAGGATTTTATATAGTTTTTATAAAATTTTGGCGATTTTTAAGGTAAAATAATTTTATCCTATAGAATTTGGGTGAATCATTTTTAAAATAGCGAATCTTGTTTTGGGAAAAGCCATGGAAAATTAGCCCATGAGATAAATTTATCCCCTAAAATAATCCTAGATTTGATTCGCTTGATAGATCTCCATCGTTGAAACTTTCCCCTGCTTATTTCGACAACCCTGACCTAAATATGACCGTTCCTAGTGGCTGTGTTTATCCATGAGCGTTTCCTAGGTTATAATAGTGGTGATACCAACAACCTCGCCAAATTTCATAGAAAACTAATTTGTGGTTTGAGAAATAATGGTTAGACAAGACTGCTACAAGGATTCAATTACAAGAATTTGGGTGGCAAAATATTTCAAAATTCAATTAAGATAAAATGGATCAATAATGAGGTCATCAATTATTTTACATGATGAAATGAAAATCATAAGCAGTGGAGGAGATGTTGGGTCACCATTTTTTCATCTTTTCATTAGTCAAGTCATTCATTTTCACATCATCCTCTCACCATTCACCACCATTCATCACCATTTTTAACCATATTCCTCCATGAATATACCAAAATACCCTTACACATGTTAAAGTGGTTTATTATTATTTATTGATTTTATTTTTAATAAATTAAGAAGAATTATGCTTGGTTTTATTAATGAGGTTTTACATAGAAATTTCCTACAGTCAAAGAACAAATGACTTCCAAGGTTGACATATCTACGCAACTCCAGGTGAAATTCCAAAACTAATTTTTTGTTCCTAGACCTATTCACATGGTTTTATGTTGTTAAATTCATAACCAACTCCAATGTGGCCACCTACAACTCATGATTAACATTTCAGTAAAAAATGGAAGCATCCAACAAATAGTGATCTTTACATGTAAATTTTGGATCCATGAGGACGAATAAGGGAATTCCATGACATGGGTTTTGTGCAGTATGAGCCCATTTAGGAGACTTTCAAGTCAATTCCGAAAACATTTGATGACATGGGATGTATGAGTGTTTCTTCAAAGCATATCCTCCCAGATTTCATGTTGCGATCGTTTCTAGTCAAACGTATGCCAAACGACCAACAAAAGATGGTATTCAAGGTTGGAGGATGTTGGATCGGTTTCATCACTCATAATATCAAGGAAAAGAAAAGGAAAATAAGGTGTCTCCTATCCTTCATGCTCAATACAATATGTGATCCTAATATTCTACACATTTTTGGAAACAAAATGTTATTATGAGCATATTCTTTTTTTCCATGTAAATCTATAAAAACAAAAGTCAGAGAATGTTAATGGAAGGAGGATTTTGAAATTACTCTTGAAGATCCATTTCTGTAACATGTAATATTGCACATCTATTGAATACAATAAAGATGTTTATGATCCATTCATAGTGTTATAATGTTCTTAGTCTTCTGAGTTTTATTAGACAACATATCCTAGGAGCCCCCCCTAGTATATGTTGGGTTTTTCTTCAATTATTTCACTAAAATTAACTTGTGTTTGTAAATTTTTCCTATTTAATCAACTCATGTAATAAGAAAACCTAGTTTGTGTGCTTTCGTGCATACATAAAATTAATGTAACTTTTCGAAATTGCAAGAAATTATGTACACAAGAATTCTAGTAATTATCACAAATTACATGAAATCCATTGTACATAGTAATTCATGTAATTGTCTAACATTGCAGGAAATGTTTTAACTCCTGTAATTACACATAATTTATGAATTTAATAGTTATATTTGAACAAGGATTATCTTAGTGAGTAAATTTCATTTGAGAAGTGTGATACATTAATTTATTATTCCTTGCAAAGTATTTCTTTCCTACACTTCTCATTAAGTTTAGAATAAAAAAATGACTCATAACTTAGGGTGACTCATTTGAATTTACACTGATTGAAACGAAGTATGAGTACAAATCTACACCTAGTATTTTCATATGAACTAGAGGTTCAACCAATTGAAGGTTAAATACGCCCTTTTAGTCATGAGAATAAATCTGAGTCCCCAAGTCAGATTCTAAACCTTCTTGCTTTAAGTTTGCAATATATATTTTTTTCATAGGAGTCTTAAATGACCACCAAGCTAGTTCTACATACATAGTGTCGACACCTCATAAGTTTACTTACCTTGGATTGATAGAAAATGATTCAGGATTTAGTTAAATAAACTACAACTAAAATACCTGACATTTTGGCACCGTTGTTGGGGATGTGTCAAGGAATTTGTTTTGGAAGTCACAAGTTTTTTGTTGTTTTTAGTTGTAAGTTTTTTTATTTTTCTTTTTGCAAAATTCAGATTTTTCTTCTTGCAAGTTTTCTGATTTTCTTAGGTCCTTAGAATTTTTATTTCATTTTGTTTGTTGCACCAACATTTATGACTTGGAGGAGGAGAAATAGTAAGACAAGAGGTAAGAACTTGCACATTCAATTTAGTGAGATTCTCCGAGTCCTCGTCATGTTGGTACTGTAAGTGTGTTTCCTTTTTTTTCATATTTTTCTTTAAGTTTGTTTGGTGTGGTGCGTTTTTTTTTTATTTCATTTATTTCTTTAAGGAAAAGAAATCTTTGTTTTTGTAAAAAAATAAAAATCCCATACACTAATCCATTCATGAGAAGAACCTCTTTAACAATGAAAAGAACTTAAGAATGCTCAAGAATTTTTTTAGCAAGGGAGGATGTGTTGCTACGAGAATTTTCTCAACTCCTTTCCCAAAGTTCAGAGTCATCACTAGAGGAGATTTTTCATCTCATGAAGCAGTTGAAGAACAAATGATCCATGAAAAAACCCTACAATAGGAGGACTTATAAGTTTCTACTAATCCTTATCAATAAGAAGACAAGATCAATGAGTCATGGATAATCTCAGATCTAGAAATTGAAGAGTTTATTGGATGTTTGTCACCTGATCTCTAGTGTACTCATAAATCCGTTGATCAATTTTCTGAATAACTTCATGGCATGAAAACTACAAGAAAACTACAAGAAAACAAAGAAACAATGATTATATTGAAGTTTGGTTTCAATCAGTCATTAGTCTGCAACATCACTCCATATTTCAACAATTCTTGGCACTATTGCTACAAAAGCAACTAGCCTCTCATATCATGATATTCATCAAAGTACAATATTTATACTTGGATGTGAGTTTAACATAGATTTTTTTGTGTGAATGGATGCATTGGAAGTATTCCTACACTTGAAAGAGGTTTTTCTTCTTCAATTAGAGTAGGATAGTGTAGAACAATAAGTAAATAAAAGTAAAGATAAAAATAAGTTTAGTTGTGAAAACTAGGTTACTGGCGCAACTAAGCATGAACTCTACTTGAAAACCGGGTTACTGAAAGGTAAAATTCATCAGTAAGTCAACAAGTCCAATTTATGGTAATTACAAAAAATTTACAGGATTGTGAAAGTTTTTGTATTCTCTTTCAAATGTAAAATTTCAAAGAATTTAAATAAACTAATCATAGATAGAAGTGATCAGACTTCTCAATATCAGTATAGCATTAGACCATTTCAACCATATTCAATAGTCCGTGGCAGCTAAAAAAATGTTTTCAAAATATTGATTTTCCAGCATGTGAAAAAAACAACAGTTTCAAGTGAGACAACATACAACACTTTAACTTTCTTTTGGTTTCAAGTATACATCATTTTCATATCCTAAGTTCTCTCTTATGTGATTTCAACTTCAGCAAGCCCCACTCTCATATGCCAGCTCAAGCTTTCATGAAATGCACTCAAACCTCAAGAACTATTAAAGAGTATCCATGAATATATCATCTTCCTTACTTCGTTTGCATGAGGACATGAAAAGATATCAGTGTGGGGGAGAGCAACAATAGTTTCCAGACCTTCAAGCGAGATAGAGCAACACAAATTTCCTATAATCCTTCAACATTATAGAAATATCATGAGTAATTAGCCTAATTTCATGTAATTTCCGTCAATTACAAGAATTTCATAAATAATTACCAGAATTTCCTATAGTTTCCGACAATTACATGAATTTTGTGAGCTTCATGAGATAATTTTTATCCCTTTCCAAAATTTATTTCAAATAAAAATGAAAAGGTCATCTTCAACATAATTTTGTACAGTGTCAGGGAGAGAAATAATGTGCATATTACATGCGTACTGTATCTTGCAAATATGCAGTTCACTATTGGTTATGAAACTATGTTACTTCCAACAACACAAGCTCAACCTTCTATTGGACATAAATAATCATTCCCTAAAATATATGACCATCCAGACTATCAATATTACATGAAAAGAGGGGACTGTAAATTTGGAACTACCTACAAATATCACCATCCAAAAAATAGGGTTGCGCAGTCGTAATTGTGCGTGCTAACTCCAATTGGGTTTCCTTTGAGACCTAATAAACCATCATGCACATTCTACAATCATTATGGTATTTGTAAGTTTGGTCATGTTTGCAAGTTTGATCATCTGTTGGATGGTGTAAATTACAACCCATTATATTCTTCACCTTATGAACAACCAATATCTCCATATCCAAGAGGTAGTTCCCCCACAAGAATGCTTGTTCGATCTAGTTCTTCAGATAATTCTAGGCAGTATTGATGGTCAAAGTTCAATCTTCATAGTTAGCTTCAAGCTCCATTCATCTATTGATGGTCTAATGTGTTTAAAACAAACAAATACATCTAATTTTGTTGCTTTCGTTTTATTGGAATCTTCTTGAGATTTCTTTAGGCTAACATTTATTTGGTTTGTGATGATTGCAGAGACTGCTAGTTGGAGCTGGAATTTCCAGCCTTTGAGTGATTTTATTTTAGTTTGGAAGGTTGTATGTTTCAATTTTTTTGTAGCAACCACAATTCTCTTATGCTCCAGCAGTCAAAGTCATCATATCACCATCTTCAGTCCACATCATCCTTGATCGTTCTCAATATTTCAGTGTTCTTCAGCCTAAATCTCCAATATGAATGGTTATAAAGGTAAACCTAAGGTAAAATCCAGTTTTGATATTTTTGATATGTTAAAAGTTTAGGAAAGGTTTGATGAGTAATCACTATATGTTGTATTTCCATTTTATTTCACATTTTCTATTTCCTTTACCACATATACCAACATGTAACATACCAATGTAAAATCATTTCCTTATCCTTCCCATTTCATTCCACGATGATCCAATATATAGGAGAATTTCACTTTGTGGGATTTCTTCTTCACAAAGAAAAATTCTTGAAGCAAGTATTCAAAATTCTGGTAGCAACTTTTAAGGTTAGCATATTAACTCAATTATACAATCAGTGCCATTTTTCCATAAACATAGAAAAAATTAATTTGTTGATATCTCTCGAACCATGAACCCGTTAGCCATTAAATTTGGACCATTAATGTATCAAGGTATGATGTATAAACACACCAAATTTCAAGTAAACACATTTTATATTTTTCAAGGAATTGGCCAGTCACCTTCAATCACCTTCAATCGTTTTTCCTTTTTTATCAAAATTTTTGCATCTGTTGGTTGAACGTTTTGTTTAGAAGAAGCATAGTGGTGATAACAACAACCTCACCAAATTTCATAGAAAATGAATTTGCAGTTTGAGAGATAATGGCTAGACAAGACTCCTACCAGAATTTGGGTGACAAAATATTTGAAAATTTAATTCAGTTAAAATGGATGAATTATGAGGTCATCAATTGTTTTTCATAAGGACATGAAAAACCTTAGGAATGGGGGAGATGTTGGGTCACCATTTTGTCATCTTTCCGCTAGTCAATTCATTCATTTTCGCATCATCCTCTCACCATTCACCACCATTTTTAACCATATTCCTCCATGAATATACCAAAGTACCCTTACACATGTTAAAGTGGTTTATTATCATTTATTTACTTTATTTTTAATAAATTAAGAAGAATTATGGTTGGTTTTACTAAAGAGGGTTTACATAGAAATTTTATGCAATCAAAAAGAGCAAATGACTTCCAAGGTTGACATATCTATGCAAATCCAGGTGAAATTCTGGAACTAGGGTTTTGTTCCTAGACCTGTTGACATGGTTTTAAGTTGTTCAATTCATTCCTAGCTCCAGTGTGGCCACCTCCAGCTCATGATTAACATTTTAGTCAAAATTAGAAGCATCCAATAGGAAGTAATACTTACATGTAAATTTTGGATCGGTGAGGATGAATCAGGGAATTCTGTGACATGGGTTTTGTGCAGAACGCGCCCATTTATGTTATGTAGAAGAAGATTCCTAAAAAGTGCATGAAGTGGATTGTATGAGTGTTTCTTCAAAGTAAATCCTCCCATATTTCCTGTTGTGACCATTTCTAGTCAAACGTATGCCAAGCGACCAACAAAAGATGGGATTCAAGGCTAGAGGAGGTTGGATCGGTTTGATCACTTAGAAAATAATGGAAAATCAAGGATCTCATATCCTTCATGCTCAATATGAGATCTGATCCCAATATTCTTGACATATTTAGAAACATAATGCTATTATGAGCATCTTCTGTTTTTCCATTTAAATCCATAAAAACAAAAGTCGGAGAATGTAAATGTAAGGAGGATTTTGATATTACTGTTGAAGAGAAATTTATGTAACCTGTAATATCATATATCTACTGAATACAATAAATATCTTTATGATCCTTTTCATGATTTCTTAATCTTCTGAGTTTTATTAGGTAACATATCTCAAGAGGGACCCTGGTATGTGTTGTGTTTTTGTTCAATTTGTTGGACAGTTGGTTGTCATTGATGTCAATGAATATTAGATTGATGTCAACTAATGATCCAGGTGGATATCAGTGGCCACCCACCTATTCCAACTGGCTCAAAACAGTCTTCTGGAAACTTACTATTTTTAGTAGGTTTTCGGTTCCTAAAGTTTTGGGGCCATTTTGAGGGCCTAAATGAAGTTTTTTCGGTATCAAGCACCTCAATGATAATAAAAGGCTTTTATTGAGACCCCAAAATGAATATCCTTGACGATACCTTTCCAAATAGCTATCGTGCACCCCAAATAGAGATCGTATGCCAAAGTTATGCCCCTGGGAATTGATACACCAAACTACCCAAAATGGGGTCCACAAAACTGTTGGCTTTCCATATTCCAGGGTTAGGGTTTTGGATTTTATCTATGTTAAAAAGGAGTTTGGAGCCTCGTTGTAACATCCGTATTCTTACGAATACGATTAGTAGTCACATCTCTTCTCAGAGATAAGTTGCCACCATTCTAGCGAGTCTTTCACTCTATATTTCTACAATTTTGTACATTTTCCTCATTAATAGAAATTGTGTATTACTGTATCTCTGTGTTTATGGTTTCATCTCTGATATATTTCTTTTATATTATTGGATATCTGATATATCTCTATACATTTCTTTATTATATCTTCGCTCTCATTTTGTGCTCAAAATAATTTGGATCAATTGATGTGATGGGTGTATTTGGCGAAGTCTCCAAAGTGGTTCCCTTATGGCATAGCTCTAAGCATGGCCCTCATGGGAAGATAATTTGAATAATTCTACAAGAAACCCTTAAGCATGGTTAATTATCCCTTAGTTGAATGAGGATTTAGGTCATGAAGGATGGAGTAAATGAAGGTAACTCACTCATGGATGGATAGTACTTGACGTACATTTTCTGGTGATATGTTTAACACCAAGTAGTTCCTCATGGTTAGGGAGATAGAGTTTTGTAAATTTGGAAGCTCCGAAGAGTGGAAAAGAAGATCCTAGTTTTTTATAAGTCTTGGTCAAAGGGGAAAAGTTGTTTTAACTAGAAAACCCTAGAAGCCCTAAATTAAGGAGACGAGTTACCTAGAAAAAGTATATTAACACCTTAAGGAATCATTCATAAGTACATTCACACACTCATTCCTTGATTATATATCTTGTGAACTAGTGATATTTTTCTAAGTTGTGATGTTATTTTCAGAGGTAGAAAAGGAAGGTCGAAGGAGACAGTCTTGGGGTTGCAGTAAAACCTAGTTTTTGAGATATCCGCAAGTTGCAGGTCAGAAGGGAGTGGATGTATGTGGGCTGCAATGAAAGAAAGCACATATATCCGTGGGCTGTAGAAGAGAAGGTCACGCATCTGTGAAAATCTAATGAAGGTTTGAATAGATGTTGGTACTGGGCCCCTAGACTCTAAAAGCAAGTTCATAGGTCACCATTCTACAGGTTCAGGTCAACTACAGAAGTTATGGTATGGTCACTAGTTTGTTTTTATGCTTAGATTTTCTTATGATGTTGTGAATTGTTGAGGCATTATTGGTATGGTTGGTCTTGTACTTGGATATGGTATATGTTGGTTAGTTGGTTGAGTGAGAAACACTCTTATGTATGTTACAACATTGATATGGTTCTTATAGATCATATCCTTGAGTTGATTGTATATGGTTAATGGTTATCCATGTTGTATGGTGATGTATGCATGAGGGCCATGCATATGATCTATGATATACTTCATTGATGATATGGTACATATCTGCATATGGTTAATAATATGGTATATGACATAGGTTGTACATGGTTGATGCTCCAGTTCATGATTCACTATTCATTGTTGATGTATCTTTTGGTTCATGATTGATGCATGAGATAATATGTATATTGGTATACACTTGATGCATGGTATGGTACATGTGTAGTTGGTTGATGAACATATACAAGTTGATGTGACATTGATAGATATAGTGATAGAGACATAGTGACAAAGACAATGGCAGCGACATAGTTTATCATAAGTGACAATTGGTCTACATTTATATTACAGGGTGTTTGGACAAGGTAAGGAAAGGTGATTGTAGCCACATTCTGGTTGTAGACATAGAACCTAGGGGGTTGTAGCCAGCTTCTGGTTGGACCCATAGAATCAGGGAGTTGGAGATTACTTCAGGTTGGAGCCTGTGAATAGTGGGTTGGATCCTCCTTCCAGTTGTAGATGGAGAATCAGAAGTTGGTGCTTCCAATGAATGTTTTCTTTTGATAAATATATAAGAAAATCATTCTATGGTTTTCTAACATTTGGGTTTCCACATAAATATTATTGTACTGTGTATCTCTTGTGATGTGATGTTGTTTATGATTATATTGATGATGATATATTGAATTCTAATGATAACATGTTGAATTTTGTTGAAGAATAAACTATGGTTAAAAGTACTATAATTGCTCATTATTGATTCAAACCCCCTCTCAATAATCCAACAATTGGTATCAGAGCAGGTCCTTCAAGAAGCAGTCTAACCACTGGAAGGAGATCATGGATTATGCTAGAATTGGGGTGCCACAGTTTGATGGAGAGAACTATGCATTATGGAGTAAAAGAATGAAAATGTATATGCAGGCACATGGATTCGATGTTTGGGGAGCAATAGTAGATGGATACAAAGAACCAACCACTCCCTCGATAAATAAGGATGGAAAGAAACTTGAAGACAATGATTCTATATCTAGAAATTATATCCTGAATGAGTTGATTGAATTAGTATACACCAAGGTTGTGAACTGTGAATCCACAAAATAAATATGGGACAAACTAAAGAATATCTACGAAGGAGATGCCAAAGTCAAAGGAGCCAACCTTCAAACATTCAAAGTCAAGTTAGAAAAAATGAAGATGCAGGAAGATGAAAACATTGCCTCCTACTTTCTATGAATTGATGAGACAATCAATTCCATCAAGGGTCCGAGAGAAGAAATGAAGGAAACAATCATTGTTCAAAAGGTACCGAGGTTTCTACCTATGAGATATGATCTGAATATTTCATCCCTGGAATAAAGAATATACCTAGAAACCTTGAGCATGGATGAGTTGCATGGGTTACTCACAACTTATGAGATGATGATAGAGAAGGACAATCCAATCATGAAGGAAGCAACATTCAAGGCATCTAAGAAGACAAAGAAGAAAGACAAACATAATCCAAATTCATATTGTAGCTGTAGCGATGATTTAGAGGAAGATGAAGAAATAAATAACTTCGTCAAAAGATTGAAAAAGGGAATTGAAAAATACAAAGGTAAGATGCCATTGATTTGTTTTAAATGTGATGGTGTTGGTCATTTTGCTAATAAATGTCCTTATAAGAAAAATAAAATAAATGAAGAATAATATGACCCTAAAAAGAAAATTCAAAAGGGTAGAAGAAACAAAAAGAAGTTTTTCAAGAAAAGCCTTTGCACCAAGGAAGAAAGTTCTTCGTTAGCCAAAGATGAAGTCAATGACAGTGATACATAAATGGTACTATTCATGGAAATATAAGACTCCAACAATGAAGGCTTTGAAGAAGAATATGAAGAGGCTAAATTTGATTATAGAGAAGAATTGTTAAGTTCCCTAGAAGTAATAAAAAGGGAAAAGAGGAAAAGCAAGTCACTTCAGGAAGAACTAAAGAAGAAACAAAATTCTCAGAATTCCAACTCCAAAGAATTAAAGAAGATGATTACGAAGTTGAAAGTCCAAGCAGAAGAAGACACAAGAATAAAAGAAACACTTAGAGAGAAATTAGAAGAAAGAGACAAAACCATTGGACGCTTGGAGGAAAAGGCAGTCACTCTAAAGAAAGATCTCTAGAAGAAGGATATGCAACAAAAAAACCAAGATATTGTATAATATCATTAACAATCAAGACCTTACTATGACAGATCTTGATTGGGATACAATCAGACGTAGATAGAGAATGATTCAAGATTCAAAATGACAGAGCAAGAAGAAAATCCAAGAAGCTATGTAGAAGTTGTCAGAGATCCCTCGAAGGAAGAATTCATGAAAATTCAAGGGGAAGATTATAGAGACACTGCACCACCTAGAATATTCAGAAGTCAATATTAGCAACGCCCAACTATAGAAAGACCTCAAGAAGAATAAGGATTCAAAAGAGAGACACCATTCAGAATATCTTCCACTTCCAGGTATCAAACTATTTTTCTTGGTTCATGTTATAATTTTGAGCACAAAGATGTAAATTCTAGAGCCAATACCAAGAACAAAAGCAACGGTGAGGGATATACAAGAAATAGTTATCAAGGAAGATCTCATGAAACACAAAGTAGAATATACAACATATTTGGATCATTAAGTGATGAGGTAGAATGTTACAAGTGCAACAAATTTGGACATATAGCTAGAGATTGTAGACTCACTATTTCTCTAAGGGAACCAAAGGAGAATATCAATAGTCATAAGCATGAACCACAAAGGATATGGATAAGAAAGCATGATGTTATAACAAGATTTGTCTCACCCTATGAAATGTTGCACAAAGGGCCTTTTTCCATTTCCCTATGCTAACTTGAAGTCCCTTTGTGCAAATCCCAAATATAAAAAAATTATTTTTCCATATATACGCACCCTACCTATATTACAACATGTGTATACAAAGATTGCACCACTACAGCCCATGTACATTAGTATTTGTGCCCAAAATTAAAAAATGGTGTCAGGTTTCCATGTCACGTCATGAGATCTATGATGATTGGTCTTCCATATACTGGAAATGTTCCGACTCGATCCTTCAGTTCCACTTGAAGGCTACAAGTGGGCCAAATTCGAGCTATGGAAAAGAGGAGAAAGAATTCAACTTTGAGAGAAGATTTACTCTCGAGAAATTATTCACTTCACATTGAGTTTGCATCTCTTTGTCCTTTAAGTCTGAATAGATTGTTCATCCCCCAAGATATTCCCTTTTTTATTGATAACCTCATTGTATCTCTTATATGGTCTTTCCTTTGGTGGAGGATTGAACTGGTGGAGACCTAGCTGGAAGGAAATTAGTTTCTCAGTTCCGAACCATGCCGACACATAAGTTTGTAAATCATTCACCTCTGCTGATTACATCTTAATAGAAATACTCTTTTCTCATCCAATTAATATCTCACAGGTATTTGAATTGTTATTCCATGGGCGTATTTGTTATGAATGTTGATGGATTATGCTATCGAATGTGCTAACATTATATATTATCACCATATGCTTGCATTTATTGGTTGTTGAGGACTCGTTGCAGGTGTATTGCTTTGGGTCAAGTGCTCAATGGTGGACTTCATCGAATGTCTGGACGAGGTAGGCATTTTACTTTGGGCGGTTCCTTTCTCATCATCTTTTTCATTTTGATTTTCCTTACATCTCTGGTTGGGTTTTTTCTCCTTGATATCCTACTTAGGTTGTCTATGTCTGTACACAGTAGAGTCTTTATATCAAGTTGTTGTTCATTCCTTGCATTTTCATTCTCTTATATTGAAAATACAAAAATATTAGGTATTTTACATTGATTGACATTTTTGATCTTTTAAGTCTTTATCGTTAATCTTAGTGCATGTAAAGAAAGATTGCATTTTATTTAGAATTGTAGAACTGAATTGAGAATTGCATTTTGAAAAGCATATCATTTATTCGAAATTGAAGTTAGGACTTTGCATTGTATTCATATTCATTTATTTTATTTGCTGAGTCATAACATCACTAGTTTCACGACCGCACCTTTTGAGTAAGAAAGACAATTAAAAGTAACGCTATAATTTAAAATTGATTAGTAACAATTTTATTTTTCTAGGGTGCACAAACTAGCTTAGGATTTAGAACCTTGGAATATGATTTTGTGCATAAAATTCTCCAAGGCTATTAAATCAACATATGTGTCTGACTAAGGGAGTGGAGAAATCCATTGTATAATCAATAATATCAAGAGGCTCCACTTACACCGGAGTTAAGAATGAGGTCTCTTGAAGTTTGTTGAAGGGATATCCCCCTGATACCTTCTTAGCGTTAGATACATTTCTGGGCATCTATTTGTATATGGGGATCTTGCTAGTGCCCTTACCTCTGTGAGAGGCGGTGCTTTCAAGGTTTTGGGCTTTGCTACCTTGCCCATACAGTGGAATTGACTTACGAATGTTCTCTTGTGCATCGGTTATACCGTGGTTTCTTAGTTTCTTGACTTATGTACCACATAGGTTACTTGCAGGGGTTATTCTGCAGGTACCCTGGGTCAGATAAGGGTCAGACAACACACAACCTTTATGGAGGATTACCTCTCTGGGGGGATCTAACCAATTGGTTGTTAATCCCACGAGGGCCCTTATAACTGATTCTATTACCTCCAATCTTTAGCAGAGGAGTCTCAAGCCCCTCTTGGGTGAGGCATACCTACATTAGAGAGGGAGGTCCCTTTCAGCCACTTTATCATGTTTGTGTGCATATTGGTCATTTGATTATTTTTGGTGTGCTCTTTGATTACTAGTTGGCCTTATGATTTGTTTTCTATATATCGATTCTTGAGTCATCATGGAACCAGACCAAATTCCTCGCAGGTCTCGCCGCTTGTTACAGTTTCCACCACATTTTGAGTCTTTGCCTTCTAAAAGGTGTAGAGTTATAAAACATGGTACACACACCTCTGCTTATCATACTTGCGATTGTACCCCTTCGAATCCTTCAACCACAATGGTTGTAGTACTGAAGGCACCTATCATCATCGTTTCTTGTCCTATAGTGAATACTCAACCTATAGCCACGAAACCGTTTGGGTCTCTTGGTCACTCACTGGGCTATAATGTTCAGTCCATCCCTATGGCCTCTAGTCCTTTTTCCTATGGTATGCCGAATTTTACATCACAGTTTTCAAACTCCATCCCAATGGCTGGCACTAATTCTAGCATTGGACTTAGGGGCACAACTCCTCCTTATACTCCATTCTCGTTTGGTGGCACTCATGTCCCTCAAATGAATCCTATCGTGGGAGGCATTCCTCCTTTTAATCCCAGGTCTAATCCTGTTGCTTATGGATGGAGTAACCAACCTGGCGAATAAGCTACTGCTCATGTTCCGTCCCTTACACCCACCTCCTATGTGCCGATTCTGACCAACACGTTTGGCATGAAGAATCCACCTTTATCCTCCAGATTCACACCCAAAGGAGGTTAGTTTCACACCTTGGGAAACTCCCAACCCGGGTCCACTCCGGCTGGGGGAAGTTGTTATAACCCTCATTAGAACATTCCTACTAGAATGGTGCTCAACCAACCCCTTATGAATATTCCTGGAGGAGGGTCTTACAATCCCGGACAAGGCCATGGTGCTTACCAGAACCGTGGATGGGCTGTGATTCCCTAACCACAATCTTTCCAGGGAGCTTGGGGCTAGATGCCGCAACCCCTTCTCCCGGCCATGCTCAACTTTCCAGACTTGTCTAAGTCAATGAATGACCCTGTGCATCACGATCCATCATGGCCCTCCATCCCCACTAAGCTTACTTCATATATTCCAAAATTCGAGGGAAGGACTGGTGAGGATCCTGGTGATCATGTCACCACCTTTCAGCTATGGTGATCTTTGAATTCCCTTAATGAGGATTCTATTCGGTTAAGATTATTTCAATGCACCCTCATGGGGGTTGCTGCGAAATGGTATATCGAGATACCTAGGGGGCATACAAAACTTTTAATCAGTTAGTTTTAGTCTTCCTCAATCACTTCCAACTGTCGGTTTGTTACGATGCTGGCATCGAAATTCAGTCGACATTTCGTCAGGATAGGGCCATTCATATCTCAGATCACATCCAGGAGTGGCATAGATGGAAGAGGTTGATAAAGGCCAATATACCCCCTAAATTCTTGCTAGAGTGGCTCCTTAAATATCTCTTGCCTTATATATTGAAGAATGTTTCTACATATGGGGTTACTTTTTAGGAAGAAGCGATATTTAAATCCCAATAGTTAGATCTTATATATGCTCAGTCTAGGATGTTATACGAGATTCTTCCCAATGCACTGAGGTCAAACTATGACCCTAGACAAAATACTGGGCCACATGCCGATGTAATTGTAGGCTCCGTCAATGTGAAATCTGCAGAGTCGATGAAAATCCATTTGAAAGACTTGTCTCTAAACCAATCTGCAAGAGGGCCAACTTCGTTTGTGTCCTCTAATCCCACTCAATCGGTGGATGTACACTCCGTGAAGTCATCGACTATCCCAAATGGTAGCCAACAACCAAGAGAGAGTAAGAAGAAAGGACATAATAATAATTGTAAGGGTGGGAAGAATACTAATAAACCCAAGGACAATGGTAATAATGAGAAGACGAATAATAATGTTTGTGAGGGCAAGAAAGAAAGGTGCAAGGTGAAGTTTCCATGTAATATTTGTACAGACGATCGCCTTACTCATTTATGCCCCAAACTTGCAGAAGCTGCGAGGATTTTATCTCCATCGCCTTTCGTGCTGACGAATCCTTTTCCACATAACCAACACATGGCCTCGAGCTCCTCAAATTCCAAAAATGTGGCGAGTGGGAGTCAAAACCCACCAACACAAGACGATGACCGTTTATGCATCAATATGGTCAAATATGAGGTTAATGTAGCCACCCTCTCGTGATTATAGTTCTCCACAAACTGTACTTGGTCTATAGTCTCCTCCTCCTCTGGAGACACCCCTATAGATTGAAAAACCAGAGCCACTACCTTGTATTATGAAAGGAGTACTCAAGCGCTCTAGCCACAATCCTAATGCTAGAGCCACCTAGAATTAATCTATTGTTGAGGACCTGGGTCAAACCCCTTGTGCGATGTCGGCTCTGGAGGTACTCCAGACATGTCCTTCATGGAGGAATTCCTTGCTATCTACATTAGGATCTCTAGATCCCGGTGGCTCGAAATTTATCAAGTTTGACATCACAGATGTGAAGACTCACTTGCCTTACCATGTGGAATTCCAAATCCACATGGGTTACTCAAAGTATACCATCAAGCATATTGTTGTTGATGAAGGCGTTGCAACATGTGTGATGTCCCTGGTCTGTTGGAAAGCCCTCATCTCTCCAACTCTTTCTCAGTCTCCAACCATGTTGACTTCTTTTGACAATAATTCCTTCCACCCTCACGATATCCTTCCTGCCTTTTTGGTCCAGTTAGGTGGGAAGACGGTAGAGGTGGACGTTGAGGTGGTTGATGCGCCCCTCAATTATAACTTGTTACTAGGATGAAATTGGACTTACGCTATGACTGCAATCGTATCATCCATCTTCTGTACTCTTTGTTTTCCTCATGATGGGAAGATCGTGACGATCGATCAGTTGTCCTTTGCATATGCTAGTTCCAGTGCATCTATTGGACCGTTGATCCCCATGGTCAACAATTCTCAGCTGACAACTGAGAATATTGGTGTCAGAATGTATTCATCCCTTATGGGTACCTTCGAATTCATGGCACCAGTTCACCATATTTACGCCATGTCCAGTAGGATTTTTTTGTCAGAGAGGTCTGTTCCTTTCCACACTTCCTATTTTAACGATACTTGGACCCTACCTTCCTCGATTGCGTCTTGTGAAGGTCAGTCACACACTGGAATGTCCATGCAACTATTGGTAGCAGAGATAGCGTATCAAGTTGTTCTTGACTCTTCCGTCGATCCTGATCCTATTAACTCGCAAACAGATGAGGAGGATTCCATTCTTGAGCCCGTGTGGGCCAATTCTTCGTCTTGTTCACATGACTACCTCGATGAGAATTTACCTTCATATGAAGCCATCGTTGAGCCCATGAATGGTTCTGACAAACCTTGGGATGATATGCATCATCGCTCTTATTTTCTCCCAGAGCTTGCTAGAATCGAACAAGATGACTTTAGATCTACTTTGATCAAGATAGTCAATCACATCGTAGTTTCACTTGATATGCACAACATTTATGCCGAAGGAAACATGGTGAGTATCTCACCTACTGTCACGATTGATATCTATCGTATCCCTGGCAAGATTGAAAATGTATACATTGGTGTGGATTGTTTTCCATAATAAATTTTGATCTACATCGAACTCTTCAAGGAATTACAATATGTATTCGCTTGGTCATATGAAGAGATGCCAAGAATCGACCCTCGAATTGTCGAACATGAGATTAAAACTTACCTAGATGCTAAGCCTTTTCAACAATGTCTTAGAGCTGTCAATCCTCGGAAGGCCCCTGCTATTAAGGCATAGGTAGATAAATTGTTTAATGTTGGCTTTATCTACCCGTTTCCCTTGACTAAATGGGTATCCAACCCCGTTCCTGTGAATACGAAGCAAGGAAACATTCGTGTATGCATGGATTTTTGTGACCTGAACAAATCCTGTCCTAAAGACAACTTCCCTACACCTTTCATTGATCATATTCTCGACGAGTGTGTGGGAAGCGAAGTTTTTTCTTTCATGGACGGATTTTCAGGGTATAACCAAATTTAGATTAAACCCAAGGATCAACATAAGACATAATTTATTTGTCCTTGGGGTACTTTCACATACCGGAAGATGAATTTTGGCCTTAAAAATGTCGGAGCAACCTTCTAACGTGCTATGACCTTCACATTTCACGATCTCAAGCATATAGTCGAAGCATATCTTGACGATCTTGTTGCTCACTCCCATAAGAGAGTGGATCACCCCAAGCACCTTTGGCCAGGTTTTGAAAGATTTCATTATTATCGCATCCGGTTGAACCCTCATAAATGCATCTTTTGCATTAGGTCGAGATGTCTTCTAGGATTTCTAGTCTCTGAGACTGGGATCATGGTAGATCCGTTAAAGGTTGAGGAAATACTTCGATTTCCTCCCCCGTGCACTATTCGACAACTTCAAGGTTTAAAGGGGAAATCTAACTTTTTACGTCAGTTTATAGTGAACTATGCCAATATTACTAAGGGTTGCATGCGTCTCTTGAAGAAGGACACCCCTTTTATCTGGGATGAGTGAGCCTAGGAATCCTTCAATGATTTGAAGAAAGCCTTGGTATCGACACCTTTGCTGAAGTCTCCTGACTACAATAGATATTAATTGCTTTATGTCGCACATCATTTACTATCTTAGTCGAAACTTAGTCGGTCATGAGCTCAATTATTCTCACGTTGAAAAGCTAGCTTTGGCTGTTGTTCACGCAGCCCAACGATTACACCATTATATATTGCTTTGAAAAACTAATATGGTTGTCGATGTCAATCCATTTCAATACGTCCTTACCAGGCGTATCATAGGGGGAAAGTACAATAAATGGATTTTCATTTTACAAGAATTCGATCTCGATTTCTCTTCTGCGAAATCCAAGAAATCACTAGTCTTTGCAGAGTTAATATCCAACTTCCCTCGATTAGACGAGGATTTTATTCATGTTGATTCATTTGCAGATGAACACATTTTCCTTATCTTGTTGTCCAACCCCTGGTATGGAGACATTGTTCTCTATATTCAAACTTTGAAGTTCCCTCAGCATCTCGCGAGATGACCAACGATGTATATGATACCAAGATAAAAACTACCTTATCTTCGGTGACACTTTGTATTGTCGAGGAGTAAACAATATATTATGTCATTGTTTAAATCACAAGGAAGCCGAGTCTGTTTTAAACAATTGCCACAGTGGGGCTTGTGTTGGTCATCTATCCAAGCTTGTGATAACCTAGAAAATTTTACGAGCCGATTACTTTTTGCTATCTATCTTTAAATATTGCATTGAAGAGGTTCAGAAGTGTCACCCCTGCTAGGTGTTCACTCGAAAAATGCACTCGCATACAACCCCTCTCCATCCAGTCATTAGTTTTGGTCCCTTCACCGAGTGGGGGGTGGACTTTGTGGATTGCAACCCAACTTCGGCTGGGGGACACCAACACATCATCGTGGCCTTAGAATATTTTACTAAGTGGGATGAGGCCATGCCTACAGTTAAATCTGACGGGAAGACTACCTCCTTCTTTGTATTCAATCAAATTATAGCCAGGTTCAGAATCCTCAGTGAGATTGCCACTGATCATGGCAGTGACTTTCAGAATGAATTGATGGAAGAACTAACATCTAAACTGGGGTTTAAGCATGGTCATTCTTCCCCCTACTACCCCCAGGAAAATGGACATGTAGAGGTTGTGAACAAGTCTCTCAAGACCATTTTGTAGAAAATTGTCAGCCTGAGCAAATCTGACTGGCATATCATGCTATATCTGGCCAATATAACCTCAGTCAAGACTGCCACTAGTTTTTCTCCTTTCCAGTTAGTACATAGTGTTGAGTCGATCTTACCTATTGAATTCAAGATCCATTCTCTTAGATTGGTAGTTGTGCTCCTACCTGACACTTCCGATCTCGAACAACGCCTCGTGCGCCTAGAGAGTCTTGACGAGAAGCGTCGAGACGCCTCTACGGATATCGAAGAAAATAAAAGACGTGTCAAGGTCCAATACGATAAGTATGTCTATCCTCGGTTGTACGTTGAGGGTGACTTGGTCCTCTTATATGATCAATCCAAAGAACCATTGGGGGTAGGCAAGTTCAAACCCATGTGGCACGGTCCCTATATTGTGCGACGTGTCTTAGAAAAAGAAGCCTATGAATTAGAATATTATGAAGGGAACATGTTGGCTGAGCCCAAGAATGGGCTATACTTGAAAATATATTATGCTTTATCTCCAAGCTTGGGCGTAACTCTTTGTATACTAATGTAATTTAGTGTATATATCGTTTCCCTTTATTTTTTGTTTTCATCTTGCTTATCGAGTTTTCCCTTGGTTGGAAGATGTCAACGGAGTCTTCGACCTACTTAGGATTCGCAGATGGAGCCAGTCGTCATACATGGAACTTCGATTCTGCCGCTTGGGTTGTTTACTCACCCAAGGGTCTATTGGTGTCTTCAGGTGGCGTATGCCTAGGGTCATCCACGAATAATGTGGCTGAGTATAGTGTTGTTATAGAAATTTTGTGTGATGCCATTTCGCATGGTATCCGCTCTTTGGAGGTTTGCCTGGATTCCCAATTAGTAGTATGTCATTTGAAGGATAGTTATTGTGCGCGTGACCCTACGTTACTTTGATGATTTCTATGGGTATGACTTTTAGAATGAAAGTTTGATTTTATTACTTATCATCACATACCTAGGAGTTCTAATTATGTATCTGATGCATATGCTAATTTCATTTTAGATTTCCGTTTGTCACATAACTAAAGAAAAGAAAACATTCTCATCAATGTACACATTGTAACATAAGTAAAGATGAAGAACCATGTTTTTATATATATTTAAAAAAATATGATGTTTACAGGACAAAATTTGCACTAACACCCTCAATACACATATACAACCGATCATACAAAAGTCATGACATCTACGCTTATGGCTTTGGATGAGTTTCATGATAGAAAACTACAACGTTTGCGAGTGATCCAGGAGGCTCCCTAGGCTCAGAAAATGCACAAAACTGAAAGTTATTGGAATTGAGTGAAACCAATTCCATTGCGACTGGCTCATCATGTTGAGTCTATCCATATATTTACTTTCTCAAATGGGCTCTGTATGCAAGAGTTATCGCACTCTGATTAGATTCTCAAACAACTAAAAAGTCAAAGGGTCAACTGGTAAAAAGTCAATGCTAACGTCAGCATGACATCACCAAATATATTTAAGGATGCTGATGTGGCAGAGACATGTGGCAGCACTGCAACAGTTGACTAGGAAGATGACATATCCAATACATTACTGACACGTGGCATGTGAGTTGGTCAAATGTGGTGGTGCCACGTGGCCTAGGCATGGGCAGCCATGTGGCACCAAGTCAGCAGTCGAATGGCAAGTGTTAAAAATAAACTTTGGGGTCCATGGGTTTTGAACCCATGACCTATGACCAAGCACAAACTTTGGGAAAGTTCCAACAACCAACGTGCCATGGACTTATCCACCCATGCGACCACAACACAGGATGTTAGGCGCTCCACTACACGCATGGGGTTTGGATAGGGCCTAGCCCCTAAACCTCAACACATCCATATAACCACAAACACAGTTTGGGGGCCTGTCCCTTAGGGCGTAGATCATTCTAGGTCGAGGATCCATGCAGAGCACGCCAAAACCAGGGGCTAGCATGAATTAAGGGCCAACACTTGGCCAATTTTAAATGCATGTGACCACTATTTGAGGACACACGCCTATTCTGTTCGACAACACAGGTATTCCAACAGAGGACGAACACCTTCAATAACCACTCACATAACCAGATCAAAGATCAACACACTGATGTTTTCACGTGGTAAAACCCCTACGGGGAAACATCCACGGCCCTAGCCAACGCGACCACTTGGAGCAGTTTATTAATGCAAATAAAAAGATTACAGAGAGATTTTACAAGAGAGTTTCTCACAATTGATCATCGGCAAATGACCCTCCATGCTCTTTAAACAGAGATCATGGACCAATCGGGTGTTAAGCCACGGATCAATGGCC
>ML796370.1:440459-453002 GCA_009831015.1 Picea engelmannii
ATTAAGCCCAAATTTTATGTAGAAATGGGTTTTTACTATAGTTTTTGGCAATTTTAATTGATTTTTGCATGTAATAAGAGATTTAATGACCGTAAATTGGTTTTTTGAGGATATCTTGGCCATTTGGAGGGGGATTTGATCATAGAAAGAGGCCAGATATTCAGGAGAAGTTAGGCTTCTCTTGTTGATCATGAAAGTAATAAATACCAAGCTTTTTGAAGCTTTGAGGACAACTTTTGATGCAGGGATTTGAAGGAGCAACATGTAATTTTTGGTCTTTTCTCATGTTTTGAGAGGAATTTTTGCCATGTTTTTGAGAGGAGTTTGATGATGCATGTATGAATCTGAGCAAGGAGGTCTTGCACAACAGATCTGAAGCATGTTATGTAACAATAAAGAGCCAATGTAAGAGAACTTTGAGCATTTAAAGAGCAATAAAGAGGTCCTCCACTTGGAAGCGAGCCCATAGACGTAGCCAACGATTGATGAACTCCATTGACAAGTTCTTGTCTCTATTTCTCTTTCTGTTTTTTTGTTCTCTTCTCTTAATTTTCAGCATGGTTATTAATGGTTGATCTCTTTAATCATTAATCAGCATCGAGTAAAAGTCACAATTGATATTCCACAATAAGTTAATGAGTTTATGTATTTCACATTCTTATCGATCCGATGCATAAAGTACAATAAACTAAACTTGCAATTTATCAGTAATACCTTCATTTTTGGATCAAGTTTATGGTATCAGAGCATTTGGTTTTGAAGGTTTGACAGAAATTGCAAGAATTGGATGCTCACCAGAGAAAAACTCAAGCAAGGAGAAGGCCAACTTGAGGCTCTTAACACGTAGATTCAAAGGAGACTGCTTAAACAAGAGATGTCTTCACCAATAAAATTAGGTCCTTTTGCATCTGAGGACGATTTCTTTGAGTCATTTCAATTGATGAAAGCCATGGTAGAGGAACTTTATCAGGAAAGAGGGCTGCGAAGAAATCCAAAAGTTGAAGAAGGTGAATCTCCAGTAAGAGTAGAAGGAGGAATTGGAGGTGGTGGACCTTCTGAACCTTCTTCTCCTTCATCCTCGTCATCTACAAGTGAAGCAAGTCTACATCCCTCCAAGGATAAGCAACCTAAGAAAACTCATCATTCTTCTAATATGCCTTTATTAAAGTTAGATGTAAAGTTTCAATTACCCACTTATGATGGTGAATTAGATGCAGAAAAGCTAGATAATTGGGTGAGACAGTTAGAAGTTTATTGCAGGATACAAAGGATTGTTGATGATGAAACAAATATCCAGCTTGCAAGTCTGAAATTGGGAGGCACAAATCTCATATGGTGGGAAAGAAAAACTAAGGATGATCTCAATAAAAATGGTAAAACAATCTCTTCATGGAATGATTTTATCACTGCTTTGAAGAAACAATTCTATCCATTAGCATACATGCATCAGGAAATGATGAATTGGAAAAGTTTAAGGCAAGTTAAAGGTCAAAGTGTACAAGAATATACTCATATATTTCATAAGAAAGCTTTAAATTTGGGTATTCCTTTATATACACGAGAGACACTCCTAAAATATATTGGTGGATTGCATTCTGATCTCAAGCATACTATTCTTATGCTAAATGCTTCTAACTTTAATGAAGTATGTGTACAAGACATTCACATTGAATCAAGTAAAGGGAATATTGGTGATAGTGTTTCTATATATACTTGGCAAAGAAAAGATGCAGGGAAAAGGAAAGAGAAAGAGAAGAAGACATCCACAACAAGAAAGGAGAAGACTACTTGCAAGCATTGCAGAAAAGTAGGCCATGATGAAGATCGTTGTTGGGTCTTACATCCTGACTTGAAGCCAAAGAAGTATGCCAACCAAGGAAGGAAAAATACCATAGTTGCGACAGTTCAAGTGGATCTTGGATCAGATTCTGGTGATGAGACACAGGTTGTAGCTATGGGAATCCGAGGTATAAATTATGTTGCAAGTACTAGCTCTTCTAATTCAGTTGTTGTAAATGTTGAGTGTAAAAGGAGTGAAATTTTCCACATAAGGGTTATAACACATAATGTTAAAGTTGACACTCTTGTAGACAGTGGATCACAAGCCAATCTAATCAGTGAAGAGATTGTAAATAACTTGGGACTTGAAACAAAGCCACATCCTAAACCATATCCATTAGGGTGGATATGTGGTGACAATAATTTACAAGTAACCAAGAAATGTAAAATCAAGTTTGCAATCACTTATAATTATGTTGATGAAGTAGAGCTTGATATAGTGCCACTAGACATATGTGGAATTGTATTGGAAATCCCATACCTTTATTATAGGAAAGCCATATTCTACAGGGAGGAAAATAAATATTGCTTCAAGAAAGATGGGAAAGAGTACATTGTTCGTGCTCATCGCATGAAAATTGATAGATCTTTTGCAGCTACAGGACAGTTAAAAATAATGGTAAATGCAAGCAAAAGTTTAACATTTATTTCTGTAATAAATCCGGAAGTTAGTGATGCTAAACATGAGATGACTCAGTATGTTTCTAACAATCATGAAGTGTCACCAGGGGTACAACATGAAGTTCAGCTGCATAATTTGATTATTGTTCCTGTTCAAAAGGGAAAGCATGTTGTTTCATTCTCATTAGCATGTCTAGTATTGTTGATTAGTTTGTTGCTATTCAGTGGTGTATGGCTGCTAACTACGACAAATAATGTAGATGATTGTGCAATTGATGGGATGATTACTTTGGTAAACAATGCTATCTCAGTTTTCATGTTTGTTGTGATTAGTCAGGTGATCATTGTCCTAGCATAAATGATGGATGATACAAGGCAAGTGGGGAGGAAGTACCCTCACTTCTGACCTAAGTAAAAGAAGACTTTTGGTGGTCCAAAATCTTCCAAAGTGGGGAGGAATGATCCAGGGGGCTCCCCAAGCTCAGAAAATGCTCAAAACTGAAAGTTATCGGAATTGCATGAAACCAATTCCATTACGACCGTCTCGCCGCGCTGATTCCAGACATATATTTACTTTCTCAAATGGGCTCTGTATGCGAGAGTTATCACACTCTGATCAGATTCTCAAATAGTTAAAAAGTCAAAGGGTCAGCTGGTAAAAAGTCAATGATGATGTCAGCATGACATCACCAAATCTATTTAAGGATGATGATGTGGCAGAGACATGTGGTAGCATTGCAACAATTGACTAGGCATATGACAGATCCAATACATTACTGACACATGGCATGTGAGTTGGTCAAATGTGGTGGTGCCACGGGCCCAGGCATGGGCAACCACATGGCACAGGCATGGGAAACCACATGGCACAGGCATGGGAAACCACGTGGCACCAAGTCAACAATTGAATGACAAGTGTTAAAAATAAAGTTTGGGGTCCATGGGTTTCGAACCATGTGTGAAGCTTGTTTATACAAGCCACAATAAAATTATTTAAGTTGTAATCTATGTGTAATGGAAGAGGAAGGGGGCTGGGGCTAAGCCCCAACCCATGGACTTATCCACCCATGCGACCACAAAATAGGATGTTAGGCGCTCCACTATATGCGTGGGGTTTGGATAGGGCCTATCCCTTAAACCTCGGCACATCCATATAATCACAAGTATAGTTTGGGGACCTATCCCTTAGGGCGCAGATCATTCTAGGTCGAGGATCCATGCAGAGCGCGCCAAAACCAGGGGCTAGCACAAATTAAGGGCCAACGCTTGGCCAATTTTAGATGCATGTGACCACTATTTGAGGGTGCGCGCCTATTCATGGGGGCTTAAGCCCAAATTTTATGCAGAAATGTTTTTTTACTATAGTTTTTGACAATTTTAATTTATTTTTGCCTATAATAAGAGATTTAATGACCAAAAATTGGTTTTTTGAGGATATATTGGCCATTTGAAGGGGGATTTGATCCCATAAAGAGGCCATATCTTCAGGAGAAGTTAGGATTCTCTTTTTGAGCCTGAAAATTATAAAAACCAGGCTTTTTGAAGCTTTAAGGACAACTTTTGATTCAGGGATTTGAAGGAGCAACTTGTAATTTTTGGCCCTTTCTCATGTTTTGAGAGGCATTTTTGCCATGAGAGGAGTTTGATGATGCATGTATGAATCTGAGAAAGCAGGTCTTGCACAACAGATCTGAAGCATGTTATGTAACAACAAAGAGCCAATGTAAGAGAACTTTGAGCATTTAAAGAGCAATAAAGAGGTCCTCCACTTGGAAGTGGGCCCAAAGACGTAGCCAACGATTGGTGAACTTTGTTAACAAGTTCTTGTCTCTATTTATATTTCTGTTTTGTTTTTCTCTTCTCTTAATTTGCAGCATGGGTATTAATGGCTGATCTCTTTAATCATTAATGAACATCAAGTAAAAGTCACAGTTGATATTCCGCAATAAGTTAATGAGTTTATATATTTTGCATTCTTATCAATCTGATGCATAAAGTACAATAAACTAAACTTGCAATTTATCAGTAATGCCTTCATTTTTGGATCAGCGAGACATCGAAAGAGTCGTACCCAAGCTCTAGGCACGCCTACTACCTACTGTTGCATATCCTCCGGATAAATGCCTATAGTTAATTTTTAATTTTTTTACTATTTATAGAAAAAATTTACCCACTTTTCATAGTTTCGGGTAATATTTTCTCCTAATGGACTAATACAACAGTGGATTGAGTTGTTTTTTGTAGTTTTTTCCATGGATTCTTGCGGTTTTCAGCTTTATGTCGACCATTTGTAACTTCAGATAGGTATTTTCGCTACCCAACATATATGATATGTATCCATTCCATCATGCACACTTTCATCATCCTATGACTGTCACTCATATGCCTTAGGTACAAACCCATTTTATAGTGACACAAAAATTTCTATCTGCTACTAGAAGTGTCGTTATCGAATGGTAGAGACTTACCAAACATGGGTACCCTAGTTAGATCCTCTGCTTTATTTGGTTCCCATGCAGAGATTTTTTCTGTATGACCGAGAGTCCCTTATAGATAATATATGACTTTATGTTGAACCTCATTTCTCACTCATAAACATGCTGACCCATACCTAGAGGACTCCCAAGCGAGTTTGATTTAAGCTCTTTTCTGACTCGTTTTCAAAAAATGAAAAGATTACCGAGTGAACTTGTCTCTTTCACACTCGTAAATTGGATTTGAAAGGACGTCTATTTGGTGCAAGTTTATCCATTTTTCAAACCAATTAGACTAATATTATGAAAAAAGACATTTTTTGGAGTTAAGTTTTGATTGCATCTCATGTCGTTGCTTGCAGTATTGAGCCTATTGTCAGTTCTCTCTTTGTGTTATAAACCATTTACCTTCGTAGTTTTGCATCCTCAACCAAGAAAAGCCTTGTTTATATCCTTCGCAACTTGACACACTATAACTAGGAGGGAACATTCCCCTGAGTTTCCATCTCCTGCATGCACCTACTTGCATTGAGAATATGTATGTTCCACTGCTAGAACTAGTTTTTCTTACTTGCGACACTTGTTTCCTCCTCTGTATCATAAGATTCATTTGACTATGAAAAAACAAAAAAAGACGGGCGGGAAGGGAGTATCATCTTATATTGGCATCAATCATGTCGCCTTTGAACATAGCACAGAATTTGTGAGTCCACTTGTTATCATAATTTTGGGTTTAACATGAAATTAGGAAGTTGAGCCTTTTACAGAGAGTTTAATCCCTCGACTGGTTACTCTTCCAGTCACTATGGAGATTTTGATTGATGCCTCATGCATCTCAAAGTTTCATCATTGCTTCTATGTTTCCATAGTCTTCCATATGTCTCATGCTCTTGTTCAAAGGATGTCTATCAACCTGTGTCGACCATTCCTCAAAACTCTTGACTTTGCATGTCTACCATACCCTCAGTCTATCTCAAAATCACATGAAGTTGTAGTCCCATTTCACACCCTGGTCCTACTTTACTCATTGGTAGGTAACCTTGAACCCAGTAGTCAACATTTCATCATTGGTCATTGACTGGGTGGCTTCCCTTGTGTTTGGCGACAAGACATCTATTCACACATTGGGATTTGTGCAGTGCCTTGGATGCCATTATCCCTATTGGTGGTTTCCTCTCCTTTGTCAACAATTTTCCTCATTGGATTCTATTCAGAGGGTCTTTTTTGTATACCGCTTACACTTAACACACACGAAAGACACATAAGTTAGTTGGCTCATGAACATGTTCTTCGTCTGATTTCATCCAAATCATCAAGCTCCTTCTTTGTACCTTCTGTTGAATGATGAGAGATTTCTTAATGCTCTTCTTCCAACGGGTCTCCTTCTCCTTCCATCAAATTCAATTCATCTATTCTGGAGATGAGACCTAGAGTCCTATGAGTACCTAGAGGCTTTCAGTTATTAGTGGTAGGTTCTCTCGCCATCGAAAATTGGGAATACATAAATGTATCCTGATCAATGGATTCTTCAAGTGTTCGAACTCAACTCCTTTATTCACACTTGTAAGAATGTACTTGGTACCTTGATACCTAATTTCATCATCAGTAGGTTGTATTGTGTTTGTTAATGATATACCTCAATGACCGGTAATCAAACGAAGTCTCATTGTGTTCGAAATCAACTCCTTTATTCACACGATGTAGACTTGCACCTTTGGCAGATTGTGTAGAATACTTGGAGACATCGGTTTATAATCGCATATTTCCTGATTCGTTGCTACCTTTCATTGGACTAGTACCCGTGTGACTTCAGTGATCATGGGAGATCATATTGTACTACATTGTATACAGATTATCTTCAGATTGATTTTGAGACTGGTTTTACTGGTCCTTATTCGTGACTATGACAGCCTTTGGCATGTAGCCACCTTTGTATTGCCTATTCATGGCCATGGAAAATTGTTTGGTATATTTTCACATGGATCTGCAGTATAATTCAAATTGGCATCCATGTATGCAAAGTCAATACAGATTGTAATGAGTAACTAGTTCTTCCAACTGGGTCCCAATTACTCCACTTCTGGGTTTTATAATATATTTCAGCCATTGCAGATACTCCTCTAACCTCACACATTAGGGGGAATCTATTATAGCAAGATTTGCCTCACCCTATGAAATCTTGCACAGAGGGCCTTTTTGTTGGATCATGTTGTCATTGATGCCAATGGTTTGATTGATTGATTTCATTGATGCCAATGGTTTGATTGATTGATGTCAAAAGATTTATTGATTGATGATTGATGTAATGTAATATGTATTGTCCTTGATGAGAATTCATAGATGAATATGGATCAATGAGTTGTCATTGATACATGATGAAGATGGATTGATGTAGTTTCATTGGTATATGATGCATTGTTTAAAAATGCATAGATGACTCATTATTGTATTATCATGATTGATAAGGTGCATAAATGGATGAAATCCAAATTGGTCCCCTTATGGTGAAAGCCCTCACGGGAAGATGCTTTGTGGATTGAGTTATTCTAGAAGAATGGTTGGAGGAACCATGCTTGTATGTGGAATAATGAGATGAAGATCAATGAATTTGTTGGTGAAACTATCCTAGATGGATAGTGATTGTCATACCATTTTTAGTGGTATGTGGAACATCACATAAGTCCTCATGGTTTGAGAGTTATGGCCTTACGAAGTTGGAGGACCCTCACATGTTGGCTTGAAGCCCACAAGGTCAAAGAAGTCAAAGTGCTTGAAAAGAAGAAATCATTATTTAAATGATAAAGTAAAGTGACAAATTCAAGGTGGATTATTTAAATAATAAAGAGAAGTGACAAAATCAAGAAAAATTATTTAAATGATAAAGTGAGATGACAAAATCAAGAAGGAATATTTAAATGATAAAATATTGGAAAACTTTCTATTTATGGAAAGTGGTTAACCCTAAAAATAAGGAAAATAGGTTAAGTGACCTAGAGGATGAAAGTATAAATAAGATAGCAATGGTCTCTTGCAAAACATCCTTTTTGCGGATCAATGGAGAGCTTCTTGTGAGAATATCTTTTGGAGTATTGATGGAGAGATTCTTGTGAGAGCATATTTGGTGTGGATATCTTGAGCATGTGTTGAAGATATATTCTGAGAGAGAGGATATTGGGAGGATCTCATGGATGCATTGAAGTTTCAGCAAGTCTGAGATCATCACGGTGAAATTCTCGAAATTACAGAAAAACCCTATTTTCTGGTGCGTGCGCGAGTTGTTTGTGTATAGGGAGCATCTACGTGAGTTGTCTGTGTATAGGGTGCGTACAATACGTAGGTTGTCTGTGTATAGGGAGCGTATAGTGGATAAAATCATGGATATTTGTGGTTGAGCTATTGACAAGTTTTTGAAGACTGAAGCAGGTTCCAGATTTGCATTCTATGGGTTCAGATCTGTCGCTGAGACACTGGTATGATTACATTATTTCCTTGATGGATACTATTGTTTGTTGTGTTGTGAATTCTTAGGGAATTCTTGGTATGGTTGTTGTGATGTGGTCTATGTTGGTTGATGTAATGAGCAATACTCTTGTGATTCAATGGTGACATGATTTCTATGGTATACTAGTTGTTTATACATGATTGAGATAACATTCATATTGATTGGTTGTGGAGAATGAGTAAGCTATTGGAGAGCTTGGATGTGTTGTGACTGGCTGGTGGTCAGTTTGGAAGTGAGAGATGAAAGAGAATGATAAATTGGTTGCAAAGTATTTGAGTTAATCTTGAAGGATAAACCCTAATAGCTCAGAAGGTATACGCAGGCTATTGTATACCCTAGCCACGTACATACATGGGTTGTAGTGAGCCAGGGCACATACACACGTGGGTTGCACTACTGAAAGGTCGTGTACTTGTTGCATATTGATATCTGTTGAGGATTGTTTCCTCATCTCAGTTGGTGCTGGGGATGTAAGCTGAGTCTTTCATTACAGATTTGGTGCTCTTGTAGAGTTGTACTCTATTCAATTGTTGCTGAAAACCCCCAAGGATTGTAGTCCATAATAAAAAGAAAATTGTACATACATCTTGTGTTCTTTGTGTTCCTTGTGGTGATAGATTATTGATGATCTATGTTGCTGATATATGTTGTTGGTATATGTTCACATCTAATTGGTTATAAATGAAAACAATAAGTAATGAGTAAAAGTTGAATGTTAACTAATGAGTTTTGTGTAAGAGGGAAGTTTTGGGAAAAATATCCCCACACTCATTCACTTCCCCCTCTAAGTGTGTTAGGTGTGTCCAACAATTGGTTTTAGAGTAGGCCTTCACTACAAGCCTTAACAAGCTTGAAGGATATCCATAGACACACAAATGGATGATCAAGTTCCAATCCTTGATGAGGAAAACTATTCTACTTGGAGAATAGAGATGAGATTACATTTTAAGACAATGAGAGAAGCGATTTGGAAGGCATACATTGGTGGATCAGTTCCTTTGAAGAACAAGTCAAATTTTGCATCTCAAAGGGAAGGAAATAAGAATGATGCACTAGCTCTCAAGACCATTCTTAGTGGAATCACAAGCCCTATCAAAGAGAGCATGGAAAGATGCACTTCCACCAAGGATCTATGGCTAAATCTAGAGGATACATATCAAAGAAATAAGGAGAAGAAAGACATTGAAGACAACTCCATCAAGACACATGAAGGTAAAGAATCTACAAAAACTCTTGGTTGCATTATTTCTAAAAGTGATGATGTTGGCAAAAGGGAAGATCTTGAAGACATTTCAAATGAAGGCAAAGATTCATGTGATGATGTTGACAAAAGGGAAGATCTTGAAGACATTTCAAATGAAGGCAAAGAATCATGTGATGATGTTGACAAAAGGGAATATCTTGAACGCATTTCAAATGAAGGTAAAAAATCTACACAAACCCTTGATTGCAATAATTCAAAATGTGATGATGTTGAATTTTTCTCTACAAGTGAAGAAGAAAATCTAGAAGTAGTTTGGATAAAATCAATTGATTGTTATCCCATGGAAGAAGTAGAGGAAAAACTATTGGAGCTTAAAGAGAAAGTTGAAAGAGGTCTATATGAATATAGCAATGACCACTATTATATAGACTATAGCTATCTTTCAGATAACACTAACAAGTTTGTCAAGAGGAGTCAAAGGAACATCTTGAAGTTAAAAGAAATGCTCAAAGAACTAGAATAAAGAAGTAAGACTCAATTAGAAGAAAGGAAGAAGATATCACAAGACTAAAGAATGAAAAATAAGATATGAAGGTAGATGATGAGATTAGCAAAAGTTTTGAAAATATTATTCATCTCAAAACCCAAATTGAAGAAGGCAAAAGGGTAGAAGAACTTTTGAAGAATCAAATTAATGAAAAGGAAGAGTCATGTCATAAGTTAGAAGCTGGAATTGTTGATCTTAGAAAGAAGGTAGAGAATTCAAACAAATTCGTGAATAGCTCAAGAATCTTGGATGACATATTGGAAAGTCAAAGATCACCATGTGATAAATCAGGTCTTGGATACAAAGGAGAAGATACACATGCTGAATGTTGAAGCAAGCACCTCAAAGAAGAACGAGGTAAGTCCATCAAAGAAGGAAGACAATGTTGCAAAGCAACAATCTACACAAGGCAAAGAAAATTTCAAAAGAACAAAGCAAGGAAGACACCGAAAATCTATCTTTGGGACACCAAAGAAAAGGTATAAAAGTATTTTTCATGGGCATTGTTATTCATGTAATGAATATGGTCAAAAAGCTTTTGAATGTAGATCTTATGAAAGGAGATATAATGGAAGATTCTATAACACCATAAGGTGTTGGAGATGTTATCAAGTAGGACATATTGTTGTTCACTGTAACACCATGAGATGCTATAGCTATAGTGGATTTGACCACAAATCCCAGGAGTGCTGGAACATGAGAAGAAAGTCCATGATGAGGACTTCACATAGCATGGATAGAAGAAGGAATGAAGTAAGGAAAGGAGACATCTTTGAAAAGATGGATGCTCAGAGCTCACGTTCTGAGGAGTGGGGACATCTACAAAAGTGGGTGAAGAAGACAGAGTAGCCAGAACAAAATGAAAGACTGAAGGGAAGCTAAAAAGTGTCATCTACTGAGACATACGCGGGTGACAGTGGTATCGGCCACGTACATACACAGGCTGACCTTTTATAAGTCGCGTACATACACGAGTTGTCTATGAAGCAGGCCTCGTATATGAGGTGAAGCCTAAAGAAAAGGGCCATGCACAGGGATTGCAACTTGATGTGATGGTATAACTCTGTGATGCAGGGTCTGACATTATTTGTTGCAGGTTTTGACACTGTTTGTTGTAGGTTTTCATCATTCTATATTGGATTATGTAAGGTGATGATGTAAAATAAAATCTTGGGTGCATGGAACTAACCCATGAACATGGATTGATGCATTTTATATTGAAGAACAATGATGGTTATAACAGTGAAGTTATGGCACCTTGGTTATGTGATATATCTTGATGATGTATTATTGGAAGCTTACTTGTTGGAAAATTTGATGCATGCATTTGGCATATGGATGGGCTACACATTGGGACATGTGGTTGGTGAGTATATGAGGTGATCATGTTGTACATCATTTTTGATCTATAGTTGATGAATGACTGGTACTTTTCTAGTACATTGGTAGAGGCACCTACTAGCAGTTCGATTGGCACATGTTTTATGGAGGATTTGGCATACATATATGGGATTCATCATTTTGTGATATTGGTGCATGGTAATGTACATGTTTTGGTACACTCATATATAAAATATACTTGATGATACTACACCATTGGTATTACTTGATTAGCACAACAATTGGTATTTGTTTATGATACTTGGTTCATGATGGAGACACATCATGAGTGATATGACACATTGTTTGGCATATTGGTAGATGCACATGGTTGGAATATTGGTAAATGCACATGGTTGGCATATTGGTGGATGCACATGTTTGGCATATTGGTAGATGCACATGTTGGCATGTTGATAAAGGAATATGATTGATACATTCCATGGATGATATCTTTTGTCACATTGTATGATATTGATGTACATAGGTGTTTTGCATGATGAGCACACATTTTTGGTACATGATGTACTTGGTTGATATTTTGCTCATGATTCTTTATTTCATTATTGAAATATCTTTTGCTTCATGATTCTTGGCATGGCATGAGTTTGATGCATGAACAGGTCCAAGGATCGTTATATGGTAGCACATTGTTCATCTTGCAGAGAAGATAGGGGATACATACCCATAGGGGGAGTCATTATTCTTCCCGTGATTCTATGAGGACATATTTATCAGATGCATACCTAGAAAATAGCCCTATATTTGAAGAAAGAGCACATAAGCATAATTCCATGGGGAGCAATAGTCACAGGAGGAGTATGTTTGATGTATCTTTAGAATTACATCATAGTGATATACCTTTTTCAAAAGGGGAGAGATTATTCATAGGAAGATCAAAGGCACTAAGACAGGGGGACCAACCCCAAGGAAAGTTCAAGCAAGGGGAGCAACCCCAATAGGAGAATGGCCCTTT
>ML796370.1:453117-469693 GCA_009831015.1 Picea engelmannii
TTGATGTAGAGCATGCCTTATCTACATGTTGACATCAATAATTGGTAATTGGTGTTGACATCAATGTTGGTATTGTCATCAATGCCAAAGGGGGAGATTGTTGGATCATGTTGTCATTGATGCCAATGGTTTGATTGATTGATTTCACTGATTGATGTCAAGTGATTGATTGATGTCAAAAGATTGAATGATTGATGATTTATGTAACGTAATATGTATTGTCCTTGATGAGAATGCATAGATGAAGATGGATCAATGAGTTGTCATTGATACATGATGAAGATGGATTGATGTGGTTTCATTGGTATATGATGCATTGTTGAAAAATGTATAGATGACTCAGCATTGTCTTATCATGATTGATAAGGTGCACAAATGGATGAAATCCAAAGTGGTCCCCTTATGGTGAAAGCCCTCACAGGAAGATGCTTTGTGGATTGAGTTATCCTAGAAGAATGGTTGGAGGACCCATGCTTGTATGTGGAATAATGAGATTGAGATTAATGAATTTGTTGGTGAAACTATCCTAGATGGATAGTGCTTGTCATACCATTTCTGGTGGTATGTGTAACATCACATAACTCCTCACGGTTTGAGAGTTATGGCCTTGTGAAGTTGGAGGACCCTCGCATGTTGTCTTGAAGGCCACAAGGTCAAAGAAGTCAAAGTGCTTGAAAAGAAGAAATTATTATTTAAATGATAAAGTAAAGTGAGAAAGTCAAGGTGGATTATTTAAATAATAAAGAGAAGTGACAAAATCAAGAAATATAATTTAAATGATAAAGTGAGATGACAAAAACAAGAAGGAATATTTAAATGATAAAATATTGGAGAACTTTCTATTTATGGAAAGTGGTTAACCCTAAAAATAAGGAAAATAGGTTAAGTGACCTAGAGGATGAAAGTATAAATAGATAACAATGGTCTCTTGCAAAGCATCCTTTTTGCGGATCAATGGAGAGCTTCTTGTGAGAATATCTTTTGGAGTATTGATGGAGAGCTTCTTGTGAGAGCATATTTGGTGTGGATCTCTTGAGAATGTGTTGAAGATATATTCTGATAGAGAGGAGATCAGGAGGATCTCATGGATGCATTGAAGTTTCGGCAAGTCTAAGATCATGACGACAAAATTCTCGGAATTACAGAAAAACCCTATTTTTTGGTGTGTACGCGAGCTGTCTATGTATAGGAAACGTATATGCGAGTTGTCTATGTACAAAGTGCGTACAATACATGGATTGTATGTGTATAGGGAGCGTACATTGGATAAAATCATGGATATTTGTGGTTGAGCTGATGACAAGCTGTTGAAGACTGAAGCAGGTTCCAGATCTGCATTCTATGGGTTCATATATGTCACTGAGACACTGCTATGGTTACATTATTGTCTTGATGCGTACTATTGTTTTTTGTGTTGTGAATGCTTAGGGAATTCTTGGTATGTATTCTATGATGTGGTCTATGTTGGTTGATGGAATGAGCAGTACTCTTGTGATTCAATGGTGACATGATTTTTATGGTATACTAGTTGTTTATACATGATTGAGATATCATTGATATTGACTGGTTGTGGAGCATGAGTAAGCTATTGGAGATCTTGGATGTGTTGTGATTGACTGGTGGTCAGTTTGGACAGTGAGAGACAGAAGAGAATGATAAATTGGTTGCAGAGGATCTGATTTAATCTTGAAGGATAAACCCTAATAGCTCAGAAGGTATACGCAGGCTGTTGTATACCCTGGTCATGTACATATGCGGGTTGTAGTGAGCCAGGGCACATACACACGTGGGTTGCACTACTGACAGGTCGTGTACCTGTTTCATATTGATATCTGTTGAGGATTGTTGCCTCATATCAGTTGGTGTTGAGGATGTAAGCTGAGTATTGCATTATAGAGATGGTGCTCTTGTAGAGTTGTACTCTATTCAATGGTTGCTGAAAACCCCCAAGGATTGTAGTCCATAATAAAAAGAAAATTTTACATACATCTTGTGTTATTTTTGTTCCTTGTGGTGATGACTTATTGATGATCTATGTTGCGGATATATGTTGCTGATATATGTTCACATCTAATTGGTTATAAATGGCAGTGATAAGTAATGAGTAAAAGTTGAATGTTAACTAATGAGTTTTGTGTAAGAGGGAAGTTTTGGGAAAAATATCCCCACACTCATTCAACCCCCCCCTCTAAGTGTGGTAGGTGTGTCCAACACTTTTTCCATTTCCCTATGCAGACTTGAAGTCTCTTTTTTCAAATCCTAGAGCTATGAACATTATTTTTCCACATATATGTGCCTTGCCTATATTAAAACATGTGTATACGCAGGTTGCACCACTACATCCCGCGTACATCAGGATTTGTGCCCAAAATTAAAAAATGGTGTTGGGTTTCCATGTCACATCAAGAGATCTATGATCCTTGTCCTTCCATATATTATAAAAATTTTGACTTGACCCTTAAGTTCCACTTGAGGGATACAAATGGGCCAAATCTAAGCTATGTAAAAGAGGAGAAATAATTCAACTTTGAGAGTAAAGTTACTCTAGAGAAATTATTCACTTCACATTGAGTCTGCATCCCTTTGTCCTTTAAGTATGAACACATTGTTTATCCCCCAAGCTCTTCCCTTATTGATTGAAAACCTCATTGTCTCTCTTATATGAGCTTGCCTTTGGTGGAGGATTGAAGTGGTGGAGGCCCAGCTGGAAGGAAATTAGTTTCTCGGTTCCGAATCGTGTCGACACAAAAGTTTGTAACTAATTCAATTTTGTCGATTACATCTTAATAGAAACACTCTTTTCTTGTCCAATTAATATCTCGCAAATATTTGAATTGTTATTCCATGGGCATATTTGTTATGAATGTTGATGGATTATGCTATCGAATGTGCTAACATTATATATTATCACCATATGGTTGTGTTTCTTGGTTATTGAGGACTAGTTGCAGGTGTATTGCTTTGGGTCAAGTGCTCAACGGTGGACTTCATCGAATGTCTGGACGAGGTAGGATTTTTATCTTGTCTTGCTAGCATATTTTTTTATATAGCATACTTGATATTATAGTTTTTTTCTGCAGTCATTTCCATCTGTTGTGGTTTATCCCTAGCCATAGAGAGACATTGAAGAATGCAATCTTTCTTTTTAATCTCAACACAAGAAATGTGGATGGTATGCTGACAGTGGATGCTCAAAGAATATGACCGGTGATAAAGACAAGTTTCTTACATTGAATAAGGAAATATATGGATCAGTTTCATTTGGAAATGACAACTCAGCAAGGATTATTGGAAAGGGTACAGACAATCTCGGAAGTAAGGATGCCACGAAAAAAATTGTTTTACTAGTCGAAGACATGAAACACAATATGTTAAGTGTAAGTCAAATGTGTGATCAAGGACAAAGACTTGTGTTTTATTCAAAGAAGTGTGAGATAAGGAAAGAAAAATCATGCAAGTTGGTAACTATAGTTGTAAGAACTCCAAGCAACATATATGTTCTAAATGAAATAAGAAAATGAAATATGTTGTTTAGGAAAGGATGATGAAAGTTGTATTTGGAACAAAAGAATGGGTCACATAAATTTTTTTAATCTTTTAAAAGTCAATAGAAAGGAATTAATAAGAGAAATTCCTGAGATTTCAAAGCCAACGAACATTCTATGCAAGCATTGTCTACAAGGAAAACAAACCAAGACAAAGTTTAAGTCAAAGGAGTACTCCACAACAAAGCTGCTTGAAATTGTGCATATTGATCTAGTTGGAACGAATAGAACAAAATTATTGAAAGGTGAGTAGTACTTTATGCTAATGGTTGATGATTATACAATAATGATTGCACTCTATTTTATCAGGAAGAAGTTAGAAGCATTTGAAAACTTCAAGATATACAAGAAAATGGTTGAAACTAAAACAAATTCACAAATCAAGTGTTTAAGATTAGATAGCGGAGGATAATTTACATCAAAGGAGTTTATGGACTTCTGCAGTGAGCATGGCATAAAAAGGCAGTTCTTGACATCCAGTACACCTCAAAAAAATGGAGTTGTCGAAAGGAAGAACATGACAGTAAAAGAAATGGAAAAAACCATACTGATGGATTCAAAATTAAAAGATGTTTTTGGTTTCAAGCAGTACACACAATAGTTCACATTTAGAACAAAGGAATGCTTTGAAGCAAAACTGATAAGACTCCCTACGAGCTATGGAAAGGAATACCAGCGAATATGAAACACTTCAAATTTTTTGGCATCAAATGCTACATCACAAGAGAAGACGACAAAATGAGAAAGTTTGACTCTCGAGTTGACAAAGGAATAGTGGTTGGATACTCAAGTAAAAGGAAGACATACAAATGATTTAACATAAGGCTCAAAAAAATCGTAGAAAGCATCAATGTGAAAATTGATGAGTCTAATGGGGGGAATAAAAAGGAAGGAAGCAAAGAACCATAGGAACGGGTCCACAATGAAGAAGAATTGAAGGAAGAAGAAGAAAAAGAAGAAGAGGAACAAGAAAAGTCAAGAGTAGAGCAATAATATAAGAAACAAGAACTTTAAGCACCTCCAAAGACACCTAGTAGACGAGTGCTAAAGAATCATCTATCGGATCAGATCATTGGAAATAAATATGTAGGGGTTGAAAGAAAAAGAATAATCAATTCACCAGAACAAAAACATCTAGCACTTCTATCTACTATCGAGCCAAACAATTTTGAAGAAGCCATCAAGGATGAATACTGGGTCAAGGATATGGATGAAGAGTTGGATGAGATTAAAAAGAATGACACATGGGAATTTGTTCCAAGGCCAAAGAATAATAATTTCATCAGAACAAAGTGGTTCTTCAGAAACAATTTGGATGAGGAAGGATAGTTTACTAGGAGTAAAGAGAGATTGGTGTGCAAAGGACACTCTCAAGTTGAGGGTATATATTTTGAAGAAAAATTTGCTCCGGTTGCTAGAATGGAAGTAACAAGACTGATTCTAGCTTATGCATGTTCAAAAAACATCAAAGTGTATCAAATGGACATGAAATCAACATTCCTGAATGAAGATTTAGAGGAATAAGTCTATATTGAGCAACCTGAAGGATTTTCATTGACAGAGAAGGAATGATATGTTTGCAAGTTGAAGAAAGCACTATACATACTCAAGAAACCACCCAGAGCATGGTATTCTATATTGGAAAAATATCTACAACAACAAGGGTTCATGAAAGGAAATGCAGACAAAAATATCTACATAAAGGTGGATCGAGACAATATATTGATTATTGAAGTCTATGTAGATGACATTATCTTCGAAAGTGATTATGACATGATGAGTAAGAATGTTTCCAAAGACATGTATCATGAGTTTGAGATGTCCTTTATTGGTGAGTTAACTTTATTTTTGGGACTATAGATATGTCAGAGAAACAAAGGTATCTTCATCTCTCAGGAAAAGTATATCAGAGAAATGTTGAAGAATTTTGGAATGACATATTGCAAACCAATCCGTACTCGTATGCATAATAGTTGCAAGTTAAGTAAGGATGATGATTCCAAGGATGCAGATCAAAGACAATACATATCTATGATTGGTAGCTTACTTTATGTGACAACTTCCAGACCAGACGTGATGCAAGAAGTTGGACAGGTTGCAAGGTTTCAATCCGCACCAAAGGAATCCCATGTTTCAACAATGAAGAGGACATTCAAATATCTGAAAGGCACATAAGATTTTGGATTATGGTGTTCAAAAGGAAAGTATCCATCTCTTGTTGCCTACACATATGCAGATTGGGCAGGTTGCATTGATGATAGAATAAGTATAAGTGGAGCATCTTTTTACTTGGGTGAGTGTCTAGTATCATGGTTAAGCAAGAAACTATCATCAATATATTTTTCCACAAAAGAGGCAGAATACATTGCAACAACAAATTTTTTTACTTAGGTTCTTTGGATGAAGCATACATTGCAGGATATGCAAGTAAAGTATGATTAGACTATTTCAATACTTTTTGGCAATACCAGTTCCATCAGTGTTTCAAAGAATCCAGTGATGCACTCCAAGACGATGCACATTCTGATCAAGTACCACTTCTTACGGGAACATGCTACAGAGAAGAACATCAAGCTAGAGTATGTCAGGATAAAAGAGCATATTACAAATATCTTCACCAAATCGCTTGCAAGGGAACATTTCAAGTATCTTTGATAGAAACTTGGAGTAATTTATGCCCCACAATGATCCACTCAGCATCAAGCTTAACTAGATAGGGGGAGAGAAACAAAAGTCTTGAATAATTTCAAGTAACAAAACTTTTTGAATTCTTTTCATATATACATCAAAGACTTTTACGAGGAATTGCCATGAAGAGAAAAGTCTATAGAGTTAGAAGAGGCTTGTAGATAGGGGGAGAAACCCCATATGAGGAGTACCCTTTTCCATTGATGTCAAATGGAGAGAGATAAAGTGTAAGGCATGGATAGATATAGGCATGCAATCAGGGCAAGCATGAGCATAAGTATTATCATGCCTAGATGTTTCCATCAATTCCAAAGGGGGATATTGTTGGACAATTGGTTGTCATTGATGTCAATGAATATTAGATTGATGTCAAATGATGTGATGAGTGTATTTGGATAAGTCTCCAAAGTGCCCCCCTTATGGCGTATCTCTAAGCATGGCCCTCACAGGAAGACGCTTTGAAGAAGTATACAAGAAACCCTTAAGCATGGTTAAGGATCCCCTAGTTGAATGAGGATTTAGGTCATGAATGATGGATTAAATGAAGGTAACTCACTCATGGATGGATAGTGCTCGATGTAACTTTTCGGGTGATATGTGGAACACCACATAGTCCCTCACAGTTAGGTAGATATGGCTTTGTAAAGTTGGAAGCCCAGAAGAGTGGAAAATAAGCCCCTTGTTTGTTATAAGTCTTGGTCAAAGGGGTAAAGTTGTTGTAACTAGAAAACCCTAGAAGCCCTAAATTAAGGAGAGGAGTTACCTAGCACAAGTATATAATCACCACAAGGATTCATTCATAAGTACATTCACACACTCATTCATTAATTATCTGTCTTGTGAACTAGTGATATTTTGCTAAGGTTGTGATGAAATTTTTTAGAGGTAGTAAAGGAAGGTCGAAGTAGAAAGTCTTGGGGTTGCAACAAACCCTAGTTTCTAAGATATCTATGAGTTGCATGTCATAAGGGTGCGGATGTATGTGCACTGTAGTGAAAGAAATCACAGATATCCACGGGTTGTAGAAGAGAAGTTCTCGTATTTAAGAAAAGATAATGAAGGTTTGAATAGATGTTGGTACCAGGCTCCTAGAGTTTGAAAGAAAGTTCATAGGTTAACATTCTATAGGTTCATGTCAGCTACAACAGTTATGGTATAATTATTATTTTGTTTTGATGCTTATATTTTCTTATGATGTTGTGAATGCTTGAGGAATTCTTGGTATGGTTGGTCTTGTACTTGGATATGGTATATGTTGGTTAGTTGGCTGAGTGAGAAACACTCTTATGTATGCTACAACATTGATATGGTTCTTATAGATCACATCCTTGAGTTGATTGTATATGGTTAATGGATATCCATGTTGTATGGTGATGTATGCATGAGGGACATGCATAAGATCTCTGAGATACTTCATTGATGATATGGTACATATATGAATATGGTTAATGACATGGTATATGGAACATCTTGTACATGGTTAATGCTCTAGTTCATGATTCATTATTCATTTTTGATGTATCTTTTGGTTCATGATTGATGCATGAGATATTATGTATATTGGTATACACTTGATGCATGGTATGGTACATGTGTAGCTGGTTGATGAGAAGATACATGTTGATGTGACAGTGATAGAGACAAAGTGACAGTGACGATGGAAGTAACAGTGGTCGAGTTTGTGATAAGCGAAAATTGGTTTACATTTATATTACAGGGTTGTTGGACGGGGCAAGGAAAAGTGGTTGTAGCCACCTTCCGATTGTAGTCAGAGAACCTAGGGAGTTGTAATCTCCTTCTGGTTGGAGTCATCGAATCAGGGAGTTGGAGCTTCCTTTAGGTTAGAGCCTGAGAATAGGGGGTTGGAGCCTCCTTTTAGTTGTAGCTAGAGAATTGGAAGTTGGTTCTTCCAATGAATGTTTTCTTTTGATAAATATATAAGAAAATCATTTTGTGGTTTTCTCCCATTTGAGTTTCCATGTAAATACTGGTTTACTATGCATCTATTATGATGTGTTGTTGTTTATGATTATACCATTGATGATATATTGAATGCTAATGATACACTCTTTATGATATATTGAATGCTAATAATACACTGTTGAATATTGTTGAAGAATAAACTATGGTTTAAAGTATGATAATTGCTCATTACTGATTCCCTGTCTTCGATGGGAACCACCTTGAATCTCTGTCTTCGATGGGAACAACCTTGACATTCCCTCATGAAGATTCATGTCCTGGCAACGAAACCATTTGTTGGCACAGGTGCAGACCCAGGGTTCATCTCGAAGAGCACACCAACAAGCCCTAGCTACTGGCCCTTTTAGCAACACCTGCGAAGCAGATGCACTCTCACCCGAAGAAGCTATGAGGGGGTTGCAGGACAAAGATGTCTAAAACTAGGGGAATATCAAGTGGATATATTAGAATAGCAATACATCATGCATCTATCATTCAACAACTAGATCTATCGTTCACAGCTATAGATATGATCTAATACAATAAGGCAGATAACAATATAACAACGACAAAGATCAAAGCATCAATCAAACACAAAACAACAGATGTATGTGGTTCACCCTCTCTCTAGGGCTACGTCCACAGAACCGTGCTTATGATTCATTAAGGTAAAGCATACAGTTCTTATTTGTGCTCTCAGCTAGCAGATCTTATTTCTTCTCTCCCCTTCCTACGCATTGAGCTGCAGGACTTGACCTTCGCACACAACAGAAGATATTACAATACTCGAAGGCTTCCTCTCTCTTAGCACTTCTCTCTCTCAATATAATGATCCCTCGCTCAATACTATAGCTAGATCAACAAAAATATTGTACTGCAGAATTACCAACCCAACCTAGGCCCTTTAGACCTCTATTTATACATTACAACACCTCATCGACAGCCTTAGACTGAAACATAGGTGCCAAAACCCTAAATACCAAAACCCTAGGTGTCTAAAATACTAGGTCAACTTGACGTGCTTTTTCTGGGCTTCGCCAGCCTGTCTTTCCTTCCTTCTCGTGCGGTGCTCCAAAACATCCAACAATGGATTTTTCCACTTTTTGAGTTGTCTATGATCCATATTCCTTGCTGATTTGTCATCCTTGATCTCCTCATCCAACGACTTGCATTTCCTTGATTCGCTCCATCTTTTCTTCTCTTTTCTTACTTCGACCCAGTGACAGTCACTGTGTCTCTTGCGAAGTTTGCTTTTCACCTTTTCTTCCTTGTTCTTCACTTCCTTCCATAAACAAGGGCCAACAGGCCCCCAACACTCACCTTTGACGCATCTTGAGGCATTTTGGATCCAATCCTTCTATTTTGCTTCGACTTTGGACTGCACAGGGAAACCTTGGTTTCTTCTTTATGCCTCCTCTCCCTCCTTGTGCAGACTATCTTTTCCGTGTTTGGTACCCAGTTTCAACTGCACTTGGTACCTAGACCCTTTTTCTCATGATTTTAGTGAGAGCTATGAGGTAGATGGTTGTCATGGTACAACTTCAGCCGACTCCCATTCACCAATCCTTCCTTCCATTCTCCCTTCAATGTTTTCAGTTGCGCAACTCCTTCTGTAACATAGGCGATCTCATATGGTCCAAGCCAATGCATTCTGAACTTCCCTGGGTGTCTTATAAACTTACTGTCATACACCAGTACTAAATCACCTTCCTTGAGTACCTCCTTCTTGATGTGCCTGTCATGATATGCCTTCTCTCATTCCTTCTGAATCTGCTGGTGGAATCCTACAATGAATCTATCTTCTTCCGGTTCAACCAACTGTGCGAGCCTTTCCTGAACAACACCACTATCATCCATACCTGTAAAGGAAACGATTCTTAATCTTGGTACCAAGTATTCCATCAAGACAACAACTTCAAGACCATAAACCAACTTGAAAGGGGTTTGCATTGTTAAATTCTTGCAAGTGGTTCGATAGGCCCATAGTACTGTAGGTACTCTTAAGTCCTAGTAATCCCTATTCACAATGCAAATCTTCGTTAATTCTATCTCCAATATCTTGTTGAATGCTTCAACTGTTCCATTTGCTTGTGGATGGTAAGGCGTACTCTTCTGATGGTGGACTGCAAATTCTTCAGTCATGGCTTCAACTGTTTTATTGATGAAGTGTGTACCTTGATCAGTCATAAGGATCTTGGGGAATCCAAACCTGGTTATTATGTCATCAAATATAAAACATGCAATTGTACTTGAACTACAATATTTAACTGCTCTGGCTTCGAACCATATGGTTAAGTATTTTGTCGCAGTAATGATATACCTTGCTCCTGTGCGCTTTCCTGGTGGGTTTATAGGTCCCACAAAGTCAATGGCCCACTTTTCAAATTATTGTAGGGTCATCTATGGTGCTAATGGAATTTCATCTCTTTTGGATGGTTTCCCAACTCTCTGGCATACATCGTAGTCTCTGGCATAATCCTTAGCATCTCTATGTAAGGTAGGCCACCAAAGGCCAGCTCTCAAGACCTTCTGGGCAGTTTCTCTCCCTGCGTAGTGTCCTTTTGCGATGCCTTCATGAGCTTCTGCAAGGATCAATGGTCGCTCTGTCTCCATAACACATCTTCTTAGTATCTCATTAGGTCCTAGTTTGTATAGCTGACCAGCTATAAGTGAAAAGTCTGCAGCGCGTACCACTAGCTATTTCTTCTGGGTAATTGTATACTCACTAGGTGTCATTCCTGTTGACAAGAACTGGACTATGTATGTGAAGTGGTCAACAATATTTATAATGGAAAGAAGTTGTACATCTGGCAGTGTATCCTACAAACTAGTGGGTTCTTCTCCATGTTCCAGCCTCGGCAAGTGTTCAGGACCCTTGTTCATTCTTCCTGGCTTAACTATGATTTCAAAATCATATTCTTGAAACAACATAAGCCATCTACATATTCTCCCCCCCAACACTGGCTTGTTGACTGGGTATTTTAGCGTGGAGTGATCTTTAAACATTTTAAAGTGTCCTCCCAACAAGTAGTGGAAGAATTTATGCAACACATACACCATGGATAATCCTTCTCTCTCGGTAGTGGTGCAATTAATTTCAGTTGTAGATAGCTTTCTGCTAGAAAAATATAATGGGTGGTCGATCTCGCCTTCTCCCAGTTGTGCCAGTACTTATCCCAGTGTAATAGAAGACGCATCGACGTGTACATGAAACTCTTTGCTCCAATCTAGAAAAACCAGAATGGGCACAGTGACCATCTTCTGTTTCAGCATGTCAAATCTCTGCTGGCATTCGTTTGTCCAGCCAAAATGGCAGTCCTTCTTCAACAACTTCTCCATTGGTGTTGTGATTTGGGCATAGTCTTTAATGAATTTATGTAATAGCCAGTATTTCCTAGCACAGTGCGCAGTTGTCTAACTGAAGCAGGAGGTGGAAAATCAACTGTAATTGCAATTTTAGATGGATCAACCAGCGATCCCTGCTTGCATACAATATGGCCTAATAACACTCCAAATGGTGAGAAGAAGATGCACTTATTTAGATTCAAACCAATTTGACACTGCATGCATTTATCCAACATTATCCTTAGAATTTCAATATGATTTTTCAACAAACTAAACACAGTCCAGTCATCAAAATATGCTTCTAAACATTTATACAAAAATTCTTTGAATGCTTCGACCACCACCTTGGAAAAGATGGTTGGGAAATTCTTTAGTCCAAATGGCATCACTGTATATTGGTAGGATCCCCATTTTGTGGCAAACGTGGTCTTGTGGCGGTCCTTCTTAGCAATTCGGATCTGATGGTATCCTGAAAATCCATCTGTAAAAGAATATACCTCCTGGCCTGCCACATTGTCTAATACTTCAACAGTGAATGGTGTAGGGAAAGGGTCATGCAAACATGAATCATTCAACTTTCTGAGGTCCACACATATCCTGATTTCTCCTGTCTTATTGTCTTGCACGACCATAGGGCTAATCCACTCCGACTCTTCAACAGGTTCAATAATCCTTGCTTCCAACATTCTGTCGAGCTCAATCTTCACTTTTTCCTTATATTTCGGGTTCAGTCTGTACGGTCTTTTCTTGACTGGCTTCACACCTGGTTTCAAAGGGATCCTCATTTCCCCCATAGGACCTTTGATACCCTTCATATCAGTGAACTTGGTCAGAAACAAGTCCTGATACTCCTACAGTAACTCTGTAATCTTGTCAATGGTAGCAACATCCCAATAATCTCCAACATTGGCAAGCTTTGGTGTCTTCTCTGTCCCAATGTTGAATTTTTTAGTCTTGATTGGCTGACCAATAAATGGTAGCTCAACTCTTGGTCCTTCCACATTTCTTTGGCCTTATGGTTCAGTGATGTTTACCTTCCTGGGATCATCATCATCATCGACATTGATGTTGTAGCAATTCTACAATTTCTGGAGAGGTGCATTCCATTCATCCTCTTCTTGTTCCATAGGGAGGCTAGATGCTTCCTTGAACACCTTATTTCTCACAATCTGTAATGCTTGGTCTACTAAAGTATATTCACTTTCAAATAAAAAGGTGGTTACAAAGTTTTGAATCATACCTTCCCAATCTGTAGTGACGATCCACAACTCTGCTTGAAGGTACCAATTGATAGGGGTCATGTCCAGTGTGTTAATGAATCTGTGCACCCATTGTTCTCAAGGAATGTCACTCCAGGCCTCTTCACAGCTTCGCACATGGTCCTTTGGAAAACTTCGACTGGTATATCTTACTTCGCAACTTACTGCATGTGTTGAGAACCGCACTGTCATCAAGGTTCAACATTGTGTCCAGTCTGCGATATTTCTTTTATGTGTCCCCCACCATATTCCTAGTGTGTATTTCAGGGCCTCATCCATTGCCAAAAATATATGTTGTATTGGTACACTTGTTTCAAAATCTGATAGGAAGGCTTCTAAAGGCTTTAGACCATGAAATGTGGGTAAGTTACTCACTGTTGTGCCGATCCAACGAACTTATCTAGTCAATCTAACACATCTTCTGGTAGATACTTCATACATCTGGTTCGACCAATTCTCTAGTTCTTCTTCTGAATCTGATGAGCACACATTGTCACTTCTCCAGCTTAGATTCCCATCAGTTGTAGGGTTGATGTAATATTGCTATCTGGCTATTAGTTTGTAGATTTTTTCCAATTTGTATGCACGATCTTCTTCTCTGATGGGCTCTGTGTATCGTGGACCTTCATATGGATCTAAGGGTGAAATGACCTTAAGTCCATCTCTTTCAAATGTCATACGTATTTTCTTCCAATCAACAAAAGTGGAATTGTTGAAGGCCCAATCAATTCCTAGTAATGCAGGGTAAGGGCAGTTGTCATCAACAATTTCAATTACCTCAAAATCTGCAAAGGTTCTAACTCCATCGATGTCCACTGGGACATGCTCCAATCGTTCGAATGGGCTGACAGCTTGTTGATTATCCATCCTAAGTCTGATAGGGGAATAGATCAATCTCGGTTTTCCCATTAGTTCCCAAGTTTGCTTCATCATGACATTGACCTCCGACCCTAAGTCGAGGACCACATAGTCTATATCATACTCTCCTATTTGAGAATTCAAATTTAATTCTTCATTTGTCCTTCTCTTCTTACAAATTTGGTGTACTGCCCTATTCAATAAGGGGTCTATCTTCCCTATCTCATACTGCCTGATTAAGTTCTGTAGTTCTTGCACAACGTTCTCATCCTGGATTAACTTAATACAATTGTATAAAAATTCAATGAGCTTACTAACCTCTTTTCCTCCTTTTGGCAAAGTCGACTGATCAAATGCCTCAGGCATCCCATATTCTCTAATTTTTTGTCGTGTTTTGGAGGAAGAACCTTGATCTTCTTTGAAATCTTGCCTTGCCTCCTCAAAGATTTGTCTTTCTTTCTTCGCATCAAAATTCTGGGTATTCTCTACAAATTTCCTGATGCCTGAGTCTTCTGTAATATTTCCTTAGGTCATTCTATCCTCTCCTATGGTAGCGCCTCCTCAAGTAATAACAACGAATCTAGGGTTTTCTCCGTGAGGTTCAACATATATCAATTGCACTTGTGGTTTCTGCGGGGGTCCTCGTTTTTCCTGAAACTTGGATAGCAACACAGGGTAGTCCTCAATGACATGCTCGAAGGAGTTGCAATAACTGCAAGTGGTACAAGGGTTCTGACAATCCATTGCTAGATGTCTTGGTTGCGCATAGTTAACTGATTATTTATCCTTGGCCTTGGCCCATTCCTCCTCCTCGTCCTCTTCTTCTATATCCACCGCGAGGATTGAAGTTTCCTCTTCCTGGGGAGTTATACTGTGCATTATTTCCTTCTTGATGTACTTCGCCTTGGATCTTGTATATGTCTCTTGATCTTTCATGCATGAGATCATAAGCTCTGAAATCTCTATCGTCATGCCCTACTGATTTACAGAATGTACAATACATGTTTTTGGGTGTTCGAACGTATTTCTGCAAGTAATAGCACTCACCAGGGCGATGTCAATTTCTACATACTTCGCACCAAGGTAAGGTAACTTGCTTCAAAGGGCTCAGAGCTCCAGAAGCCAAGTATTCATTGAATAGAGGGAAATGTTCCTTTTCATGACCTTTTGATCTGCATTTGACACACCAGATGTCTTCTCTTTTGTCTTTTCCCTTGTCTTTCTTCATGTATTTGACCTGTAGAGACAAACTAGTTAGTTGACTCAAGATCTGAATCATACCTGAGCTGGATTCTCCCATAGGGGCTGATTAAAGCTTCATGGTTATCTCCAATGTGTATGCCTATGAAGAAATCTTCTACTGCATCAGGGGGACTCTGATATGTGGTAAGAGAGCAGCGATGAACCATTATTTATTCTGCTCATCCAGGATCTTAAAGTTCAATCTTCCTGTAAGGGTCTTGATGTTGATACTCAGAGGGGGGTGAATCAGTATCAAGTACAATTTAAAAACTTTTTCAACTTATACTTAAACCATTCAACTATATCCGATGAGCAATGAACAATAGTATAAGAGTTACACCAATACACCACAATACACCATGCACAATATATGAGAAATAATCAATAATTATTGTTCAAGGGAAGTAATGACTTCCAAAGGTAGCTACAACTTCCAAATGTAAAGGGAAGGATAAACATCTAAGAGGAAGATACAATCCTCCAATATCAAGAGATATTTGAACTCTCCATCCTTTCCCCTTCCTTCCACCCAAGAATATATGCGAGATAATAAAACTTTACATTAAATCATCACCATCAACCAATCATCACATAGAACCTGATAATGCTTTCTGAGACTTCTTCAATTTATGCAATTATTCAATTCTTGGAGTACTCTTATCCTGTAGATAATATTACTCAATGTATTCTCTGAAACACCTCCAATTTTCACTACTTGATTCCTCCCCAAAAAGAGATTATAGAAAGAATGGTAGATTTTATTCAATTCTGGTCTATTCAGAAGACCCAACTTGTACAACATGCCCCATGCTCAATATTTAACTAAAGTCTGTACTCTTTCCAATGGAGGTGGTCCCACTTCATTTGAATTCAGTATGAAGACGGTATGACTATTTTACCTGGAACACCTTTTTATTGACTATCTTCAGGACTGGTCACAAACCCTATCTTCCACAGAGTGTATCTCCATAATTATAGCGAATCAAGAGCTGAACCTTTTACCAGAGGTACCTTGATATGTCTTCTCAATACCATAGCGATTTCACCATCTGAATCGTTCTAGAAAACAAGTTATAGCAAAAATGGTAAGATGACCTGAAAATAACATACCTTAGAACACATCACCAAAAGACTTCATTCTCCCTTGAAATCCGGCGTTATTTTACTTCTTATTTCCTCTGAAATTCGACTTGTATCAAAATGAATGTACAATTATTTTTATTTATACCATTTATGTCACTTCATTTTAACATTAGGGCCGACCTGACACTTTCTTATTTTGTAATTCTTTTCTTTAATTATCTTCAAGGCCTACATGTACTTCATTCTTCAATTCACTTTGTCATCTTCAAAAATTCATTTCTCCTCAACCATAAGGATCCACGTGATGTGCCACATACCACCGGAAACAACATGATGTATACTATCCATTCATGGGTGTTGTATATGCATGCACATTGTCCTTCATGTCCAAATACCTTTATCAATCTTGCAGTAAAAATCCCATGACTAGGGTTGACATCAATGACAACATCCAATCTTCCAACAATCTCCCCCTTTGTCATTGATGGCAACACTCATGCTCCCCCTATCATCATGATCCCAATTTCTCTCCCCCTTTGACATCAATGGAAAAGGTTAGGGTTGCTCCCCCTGAGTTTAATGGAAAAATGTAAC
>ML796371.1:33469-49203 GCA_009831015.1 Picea engelmannii
GGGTTGATTACATCTTTATAATACCTTAATTTTCTTTTTCCCTCTAACTCTTTATCACACCACATTTTTTCCTTAAATTTTGATTTGACGTTTTTTTTAATAGTATCTTTATTCTGTAAAATGGTTTCTTCCATTATTCCCCAGAACCATAATTAATATCGTCATCAAGCTCGCCATGTTCAATTTTGAAAGCTTTTGAATTTCATGTTAAAATTCATGAAATTCAAAAGAATAAAGAATGATATATAATGAGGAATTAAAATATGTGTGTAGGTTCAACCAAATCAAATCATTTCAAACACATACAAGGTCAAAATATCAAAAGTGTTTACAAAGAAAAATTAAACGAATCTGAAAAGAAATTTCTAAAAATAAGAGGGGTCTAAATTTTATTATTGACAATAAATACAAATTTGGGAGGTTTGTTGTACAAGGAAACATGTTCTCTTTCATGAATTGTATCCAAGTCTTCCCAAGGAGCGCACACACTTGGTGGGTGTCACGGGAGTCCTTAAATCGACCACCACTCCAAGTTATATCCATCCTCAACAACATTTGTCGATCGACATGGTGGCTCTTCCCCATCTTTGAATCTCATCACTACTAAAAAACTACTATCTTTGCAACAACTGTCAAAGGGTCTTCCCCTCGAGAAGGTCCTCAAAGTGTTCCCAAGTACTGGATACTCTTGAACCATGATAAATTTGATACTTCGACTCTATCATTCATGTGTGATGTACATTGGATCCTCTCAACTTCCAAACTAGTTGGGTGACCAGTCCAACTTTCACGTTCCTCACTAGAGAATGCACATCTCCACATCAAATAAGACCTTTTATGTATGCGTCATTGTCGTTCTTTCCAACTCTCCTTGGCCTTGTTGAGTCACCCACTATAATATCAACTTTTTTTCTTCACTTAGTCAAACTTATTTTTGAACCTCTTGGTTCTAGACAAGGTTCTGACCCTTGTCACAGTATGGCAAGTTGCCTAACCCATTTATTGTTTAACAACTTTTCTTTTTGATTTTTTCCATGACTCCTCAATAAAGCATCATCAATCACACTTCTTTATCCCAACAACATATCTTTGTCTTATTTTTTTAGTAGGTAGTGTGTACTCAATATCCACCACCCAGGCTATCGGTGTACATCGTATATGATTTATGCTCTATGTGCAAGTATTACAATACCAATCAATCTTCCTTTGGCATGCATCCAACTCCTCAAGTTGTTTTGTAGTAAGTTGGAAGTCATATATCCCCATGGACTTCCTAAAAAAGTTCACGATCATTGTGGGGTGTTGATATTCCACTCCTACCTCTTCCATGTTTGTCTCCAAATCTCGTTGAGTAACTGCTTCTGTGCACTATCTTGACCCAACTTTTAAAGTCTCTTTGGTGGGTAGGTATGGAAGCCGATCCTCCACAACATATTTGGCTCATATTTGATAATGAATCAGTTGGTGATGCCCCCCCTACTCTAGGGTCTCGGAAAGTGAATATGTCAATTGTCCCCTACACTCATGTTCATGGAGTTCAAGAATGAGGTGGACCACAATATGAAAAAGAGAACATAATAATGAAAATAATCAAAGAGGGAGATACATTTTGAAGTAAAGAAAGGGTGGTGTCTAAAGACACCATTATAGAACTTAAGCATAGTGCACTATGATCAAAACATCATAGTTCATATTGCACATATTGATCCGCATGATCTGTTACATGATCTTGAATCAAATTCATCATATCTATATGACCCAAAGGAAATTCTTTTATAGTCTCAATATCTAACCAAATTCCACATAATCCAGACGATCTTGTCCACTTGTAATTATTGATAGTTAGAGTGGACCCCACAAATTTGGTTCTATTGATTCGGCTAGATAGGGATGGCTCGACCCAAATGAATATCCATCCAACTTGTAGTCGATTTCTAGGTTGGTCGATCCACCTCATGACTATCTTTGATTGTTGTTCAACTATTCAACCGATAGGCACATTGACTACTCGACTGACTGTTGTGGTGTGTTGGTTGATCGACCAAATGACTGTATCTAGATGAAGGTTAACCTCTCGACTGAATGAACCCAAGAGATGTGTGATGAACAATCAAGGCATGATGTTCCAACACCCCCTAATCATAAAAAAATTATGGAGTTTCAGAAGGAGAAATTACATCACTAGAGAATCCCCCCATAATTGCAGCTTCCTCAAGTCCAAGAAATGTGGGGATATTGATAAATATGGATTCAACTAAAGGTTTGGTGAGGATATCAACAACTTGATCTTCTATTTTCAATATTCAAGAGAAACAACATTCTCATGAACCAATTGTATCAAGTAGTGAGCATGGAGCTCAACATGCTTCATATTACTATGGGCAATAGGATTGTCAACAACCTATATATCACTTTGGTTATCATAGTATATAATAGTCGAGTTCTAAATAGGGAGGCCACGTTCACCCAAAAATTTTCAAATCCAAATTGCTTCAGTGCATGCTTGACCGTCGCCATGATATTATGCTTTCGTAGTCGACAAGTATACTACCTTTTGTTTATTGCACAACCAAACCAATGGTCAAGTTATATAGTGAAACACATACCTAGAAGTGGAATTTCGATCATCACCATCTCCAACCGAGTCACAGTCGGTGTAGCCATCTAGAAAATCTTAATTGCAACAATATATGATACCATCATGATTGGATATTCAACAAATTGATTGCATCTTAATCGGTGGTGAGACTATACACCCTACCTAATTTGGTTTTGATGGTGAGAGATCCACCCTAGCCATTAGATGGGAGATCATTCAGGTCTTCCATTTGATTCCATTGTTGAGGTGTTAGATCCACATTTTGCAGCAGTTTGGGGTTTTGAAAAGACTCAATTTTTATTATGCAAGTTGACCTATATGTTGGGAGGACAATTTATCTAATGGAGGCCAATTTTGTTGGGAAGAGATTGATATCTCTTGGAAAATATTGGTAGTGATGATTGATTTCTTTGTGCAGGTTGAATTATTCTTGGAAGGGGCCGAAAAAACTTCATTACAAGGACAAATTCAAGCATTGGGGGAAAATATCCTATTGGGGGGGCGTATATGATCCATAGAGGCCAAGATATAAGATTTGGGAATTGATTTTCCTATTTCTTGGACAAATTTGTTTAGTAGGACTGAGTTATATTAATATTGGGAACTTCCTTTCTACATATTTCATGGATGTGGATGGTTAGTTTCCTTATTGGGTGTGTCTCTAATTGTTGGACCAAAGTTTGGGGTTGAGGGTTGAGCTTCCAATTACTATAGATTGTTGTTGTGTATGAGGGTTGTTTCCTTCCTATTGATGTAGATTTGAACTTATGAAGATCCAGTATATGTATTTTTGTACCATCTTGGTCACCTACAGGTCATAATAATGACCATTTCATATTTTTATTTGTTGAGCTTTCCTTACTATTTAATCTTAGATGTGTTTGTTGTATCAACAAGTACATGTAGTAATTTTTTTGATAATAAAATTCAATATCATTCCTTCCTATGTGCCATGTCTATTATGGAACTATTGTGCAAACTTATTGTAAATTGTTTGACATAAGTGTTGAGCCAAACCATCATTAAAACGTAGTAGAAACTATAGTAAAATTATATTAGTAGTAACAAAGTGCATGTACAATAGGTTTTGGAGCTGGCTACCAATGTGTTTGAAAAACATCTTAAGTCATAGAACCACCCATAAGATAACAAAAATAAAGAAAAGTATACAACAACAATAAAGGAGGGATAATTCAGTGGTACCAGTGCATGCCATCAAACTATTTGACAAAACACACAATCCAAATTATCACTAAAAATATCAACAAAAGAGAATCAAACATAATTGTAGTTATAAAGGGGATTTCACATGGTGTGTGTCAAGTGTTTGACAAATTTCCTAAGATAAGAAAACATTAAAACTTCATAGGAACAAGTAATAATCCATACCATTAGTAGGGAGGGTTATTACAGGGTGATAGGATCAAACAATCATTGAGATTTTGACTCTTCAAATTATCCCATCATGATGCAATCATGAATATTTTCATCCAACTTATTTATGCAATCATTAGGAATGTGAGCCCAGGAAACACATCCAAGCACATGGAAGTGTCCGACATAATGCTTCTTCCCATACCATCATTCAACTAGAGTCATGGAAGGAACAACTCAATTCGAGATGCATTTGAGTAGATAATTTTCATAGTATACCTCTTCAACCCAAAAGAAAGGAGGCATGTCTTTAACCTACAAAAGAAATCTATTCATTTCAACTAACATCCAATTCTTACATTCTGCAACTCCATTATGCTGAGGTGGTTGAGGTATCGACCACTTCCAGTCAATACCAAATTGAAAGAGATATTCTTCAAAGGGTTGACTAACATACACACCACAATTGTAGGATCTCAATCACTTGATGGTTTTACCAAATTACTTTTCATAAAAGGCCCAAAATTATTTGAACTTATCAAATACAAGATTCTTATTCTTTTGGAAAAAGACCCATGTGAAACTAGAGAAATAATTAATGAAGGTCAAAATGTACCTTGCATCTGCCAGTGAAGGTCAGTTGATACAACATACATCACTATGAACCAATTCAATTAGGTTATGTTCTCACCATACTTTTCCAGATTCAAATGGTGCATAATGATGCTTCCCAAGCACACAACCCTTGCATAATCCTTCAAGGGGAAACACCCTCAACAAACAAGTAACGATGTTATGTGTTTCCAGTGCTTGTAGAATTCATAAATCCAGATGTTTGAGTCATTCTTTCCAAATTATAATTATTTCATCAGTGTTATAAATAAGTGCAATTGGTTCATATTCAGGTCGAGTCGAGTCACGAAACTTATACAAACTATTTGTTGGGTCAAGAAGCCCGTCAACAAAAATCAACTTCCCTTTCTTTAAATAACTAACATAGAACCAATCTGGCCAAAATTCCACAATATTATCCATCTATGTCAACTGATCAACATACAATAGATTAGAATTGGCATTTGGCACATGATAGACATCGAAAGTATTCCCATGTTGACAAGATACATAAACCTAACCATCGACATCTAGAGAAACATCATCAACAATGTAGATTGCAGATTTTACTCTCCTCATCTTTATTCAATCTCATGAATAAAGTGGAATCCTTGGCCATACGATGTTTGCACCCTAAGTCCACAACCCATTCATTCTATGCAGTGTGAGAAAATAAATCATGAGAAGTCCCAACTTGGAAGGTGAAATTATTAGGGGGTCGAAAAACAATGGACATTTCTCCTTCAAGTCGTTTAACCTTCTCCTCCAAATCATCTTGCTTGTAAAAAAAATTATTTTCCACATGTCTAGTCTTTTAAAAATATCGACATGTAATCTTCTTTTCGATTCGTTGTGGTCATCTCTAGGGTCCCTAGTCATGGTATGCAGGTTTTTGTGTAGAAACATCAGACTGCACTCTATTCCTAGAATCCATATTATCCTTGTCCTTGAGTAAGTGAGTCTGGTGTTTTCCAACAAGTTTTCCTTCTTCAGGCAATCTGTTCTAATAAGTAATGAAAAGTTCACAGAAAACTTCAAAGGCGTAATCCTTACCATCGTCCTTGTGTGGTTTCCAATTGGTGCATAAGGTCATCACGAACACATAAAATGGTGTTCTAAAATTCATTAGGACTAGATCGATGAGTTGTCCATCCTTCTTCGAATATTTATTTCCACATTCACCCAATTTAAATTGGAGCTCCTTAACATGTGCTAAATAGTCCTCCATTCTCTTAAATGAATGAGGGTAGAGATAGATCAACTCTTTCTCCAACTACATGATGTGGCTTTCATCGACTCGGTTGAACAAGGTATTCATCTTTTTCCATACCCGATGAGGGTAGTCAATTCCAATGAGGTAAAATCATATCTCCTATGAGATATAGGCCATGATGACCCCTAAAACCTCCTCCTTCTTTCCACCAACAAAAAACTTCGCATGAGCATTTGTTAGATCTGGAATCACAACCTTGGTATACTACCATAGTCCCTTCGTTTTCAATAGGGTTTCCATATCTAGTGCAAATATTGCATAATATGATCCACTCATAATGATAGGATCAATATTAGAAGCCATATTCGATATATAGATATACTGGTATGTTTCAAAGTTCCAATATACAAACCACTGACACAAAGTCGATCACACAACATATCTCACTCAACAAGGTTTGTTGATAATAGGTTGAGGTTTTCAAACCATAGAATCTAATTCCATGTTGGGGAATGAGGGGGAACACAATATGAAACAGAGAACACAATACTGTAGAGAATCGAAGAGGGGGATAAATTTCAAATTAAATAAAGGGTGGTTTCTAAAGACACCGTTATAGTACTTAAGCAATGCACATTATGATCAAAACATTTGTTATGCACTTGGTTATGTGATATTAAGAAGAAATAAGAATATAACAAAAATTACCAACAGAACGACAAAATGTAGGGAATAACACACCAAAATGATACCTTTATTGAAATGGGAGCAATTGTCACTTGCCTTTTCAAGGCAGAAACCTCCAGTAAAGCAGTGACCCAGGGATAATTTTAAGGATGGGAATTTATATTAAAATGTAGAAACCTGGGATAATATTAATAGTCCTTAATATGGAAAATGTAATAAGTTTGGCGATAGTTTTGTAGAACATTCAAATTTATAAGGATTTAATATAGTTTCTATAAACTTTTGTTGATTTTTAAGGTAAAATAATTTTATTCTATGGAATTTGGGCAAATATTTTTTAGAAAAGATGGAATTTGGCGAATCTTATTTTGGGGAAAACCATGGACAATTATCCCATTGCTGAAATTTGTCCCCTTAAATTATTATGAGTAATTCTCTGTTAAAAAATTCTCAAGAAAAATATTTCTCATGCCACCTACTCTTATTTATACTAATGCTATGTTCTAAAGAACATTCTGGAGGAAAATATTTCTAGAAGGGGAAGATTCTAATATGTATTCTTACATTGACTTGTTTGTATTTATTAAAGAGGCCTTATTAACTAATGTCAGACTTTATTACATGGAAAATATATTATTTTATATATGTGAGGGGTTAGGGAGGTTAGGTCCCTAACATGCCCTCCCCCTTAAAAAGAGCCTTGTCCTCAGGCTTAAGATGAGGAAATTTCTACATAATAGTAGTCGACTCCCAGGTGGCATATTCTAGTGGAGTATCCTTCCATTGAACTAACACTTCCTGGATGATGTGCTTGTGAAGATGATTCTCTCACTGATCCAATAATGCTTGTGGATGCAACCAAATTGAACCTTATTCATTCAACTCTAGTAGATTAGTCTGAGTATGGCACTTGGTGCCAATCACTTTCTTAATGTAGCAGACATGAAAAAAAATATGTAGCTTGGATTTGCTAGGAAAAGACAAATGATAGGCTACTGGCCCCACACATTGAGAATAGTATAAGGACCATAAAATTTGGGGGCCAATTTAGAACAACATTGATATTTGAGTGAAGTCTTCTTATATGATTATAGACGGAGAAACACTTGGTCTCTTTCATGAAATTGACATCAAAATGACCCTGATCTTCTTGTGTCTTCATGCGGTTATGAGATATGACCAAATTGAGTTTCAGAGTATGAAGACTATCCATGCAAGATGTAAGATTGCAGTCAACCTGCTGAACCTTTGAGACACCTGATATTTATGGGAGAACCAATGGTGGCTTCTATTTGTATACTGCTTCAAAGGGAGTCATGCGAGTGGTCATATGGTAAGAGGTGTTGTACCACCATTCAACTAAGGGTAACCATTAAAACCATTGATGTTGTCGGTCAGACACAAAATAGCTCAAGTATATTTCTAGACACATGATCACTTCCATCTGGGGATGATAGGATGTACTAAAATGCAGTTAGGTTCCCTGGAACTTGAATAATTCTTTCCAGAAATTGCTGGTAAAAGTTGGATCATGATCATAAACAATAGAATGAGGTATTCCATGGAGTTTGAAGATATTATTCATACAAATTTGAGCCATTGTAGATGTTATGAACGAGTGTTGAAGAGAAAAAAAATGAGCATATTTGGATAGATGAACCACTACCACCATGATGAATGCCTTATTTCTTGATTTGGGTAATACCTCAATGAAATCCATAGAAATATCCGTCCAAATAATAAGTGGAATTGAAAGTGGCTAGAATGTGCCAAGATTTTTGAGAGTCTCTCCCTTATTGCGTTGACATATATCATATTATTCCACAAAGGTGTGGACGTATTATTTCATACCATCCCAAAATAAATATCATTTGACCCATTCATAAGTTTTAGAAAAAATTGAATTCCATGCAGTAGGAGAAGCATGAAACTCAGAGAGAACCTTGGATTTAAGGGCTGACTGTTTTCTTAAATATAGGTGACCTTTATAGAGAAACTCTTCATTGTGCCAAGAGTACCCTCGATTAGCTTGGGGATCCTATTATAGTTTTTGTATGAGGATGGAGATTTTGGGGTCTTTTAACCATTCCTGGTGAACATCCTAAAGAAAGTTGGTGACAATAAATGAGAGGGAAAAGAAGGATTGTTATTCATATTTCCTAGAAAGAGAATAAACCACCACATTTTCTTTAAAATTTTTGTAAATGATCTCATAATCATATACAAATAGATTGGTAACCCATTTTTGTTACTCTTGAGATGAAATTCGTTGTTCCAAGAAGTACTTGAGGATTTGATGGTATTTTTTAATTTGGAAGGTTTGTCCCAATAAATAAGGGTGTCATAGATCCAATTCATGCAAAATATCCATCATTGTTTTTCATAAATCGATTGGCCCAAATGTCTCTTTGAAAAATATTTACTGGTGAAAGCCAAAGGTCATCCATCTTGCATGAGGATTGCCCTGATTCCTCTCCATGATGTATCACATTCTACAACAAAGGTCTTGGTGAAATAAGGTAGGGCCAATACAAGAATAGTGCACATAGCTTCCTTCAATGCTTGGAATAATTGTTTGGTTTCTGGATTCCAACTGAAGGCATTCATTTTAAGGAGTGTAGTTAGGGGGGCCACAATTTTTCCATAATTTTGAACAAACTTGAGATAATATCCCCTTAAACCCATGAAACCACACATACTTTTAATATTTTAGGGCGAGGCAAATTTTTCAGAGCTTCAATTTTCTTAGGATCCACCCTTACACCATCCTTGTCAACAATATGATCTAGTTAATGAACTTTAGAGACACCAAAATAAGATTTATATTGTTTGAGGAAATTTTTCTGCTTGGAGAGGAGATTGAGAATTTGATCTACCTGGGTGAGACGGGCTTGCCACGTTTTACTATAGATGAGAATATCATGAAAAGAAACTAACACAAAGTGATGGAGGAAAGGATGAAATAAATGATTCATGAGACTTTGAAAAGTGGAGGGGGAATTACAAAAACCAAAGGGCATGACCAAAAACTCATAGTGACCCTCATGAGTGATAAATTCCATATTGGGGATGTCTTCCTTCTTCATATGTATCTGGTGGTAGCCAGAATAGAGGTCAAGTTTGGTAAAGTATTGAGCCCCCCTAAGTTCACCCAGAAGGTCAGATATGATGGGAATGGGTAATTTGTCCTTGATCATCAGTTTGTTGAGGGAACAAAAATCAGGACACATGTTCCAAGTTCCTGCTTTCTTGAGGACTATGAAAATAGAGGAAGAATAGGTGCTAGTACTAGAACATATAAAAGTCACTTCTAACGATTCATGGAAAATTTTCTCAATTTCATTTTTTTGAGCAAAGGGATGAATATAAGGGAGAACATTGGGAGGAACATTTCCCAGTATGAAAGAAATGGGATTATCATGGTCGCCAATAGAGGGGGGAAGGCTCTGGGGGGTTTGGAAAATTGTGTTATGGCGTGAAAGGATTTCTTGAAGGTCGAGGTGTACCGAGGGTGTCTCAACTACTTGAATGGAATGGAGTTCGGAAATGATGCTAGAATGATATTTTTTGAGTATCTTTTCCATGCGGTGGGAACTAATGATCTCTAGAGATCCTTCTTTAATTCCTTGGAATTTATACTGCTGGCCTTCCTATTGGAATTACATGGTTAACACCTTAAAATCCATGAGTATGTGTCCTAGGGTGCGTAACCATTCTGCACCAAGAACAATGTCACAACTACCCATGTGAATAGAAAACATGTGACATTTTAGGTTATACCAACCAATTAGTAGTCACACATTTTCACAATGCTCTCCACAGTTCATGGAACCACAATTGAAAATCATGATTTGAAAATTGTTTACAACATAGATATAACAATTGACTTCTTGGGCAAGGTGATGATGAATTAAATTATGAGTGATGCGACTTTCAGCTAGGACAATGACTTTCTTGTGCTTAATGTAACCACTCAATTTGAGGGTTTGAGGAGAAGAAAAAACCATTGAGGGAATGTAGAGAAATCAATGGTTCAACTTTGGTAGGATCAGAGGAAGGCGTAATATCATCAATTGGGGCTAGCACTTCTTCAGGTGAAACCTCAACATCTTCATCAGAAACATCCTCATAAATGGCCATAAAAAGTTTATATTCTTTACACATGTGACCTAGAAAGTATTTATCATCACAATTATATCAAAGACCCTTGAGTTTACGTTCAACCATTTGTGCCCATGTTAACTTGTAGAACTTGAGAGGAGTGGCATGATGTAACACCTTGTTTCCCCCAATTTTTAACTAATCATAAAATAGGAATTACCATGTTAAGGCATGAGGACAATGTAAATGTATTATTGACTGAGTTGCCAAATAACTGACTGTGGGGGTGAATCCTTGAAAGTACTGGCCATGATATCACTAGAGGAAGAATGTGAAAACTATACAAGAAGGTTCATATATCAAATAACCCCAAATATCCCTTGATAAGGAGGACAAACCTCCTTTGAATCCCAAGGAAAGAAATCAGTTAACAAAGAAAGGAATGCTGGTTGAACAATCAACCACCCCCATGAATGGAAACATGGGTTGTCAACCCAAAGTACCATAGGGACCTGTAGACTTGATCTTCCTTCTGACAGAAGGAATAGGATAGGTCATCAAACCTTCCAAGGTAAGAGGTATACACACGGGAGAGGAGACACCAGAAAAAAAGGGCGTAAGCTCGTAAGGGAGATTCTCCAGCGAGTCACGAACTGAAGGCCACGAGATTGATGCTAAGGAGCATCTGAGAAACCTTGTCGAGGCCATAATTGAGAGAGAAAGCTTTGAGTTACAGAGAACATAACCCAAACAAAAGAAGAAACAGAGGAAGAACCCTCGATAAGTGTGAGAATTCCCTAGTGATATCATGGCTTGGCACGAGGGTGGCCAGAGTGCTAAGAATGAATGCCTCTATGCCTATGGTCAGGTGGAAGAACGAACACTCACAGTTAGTTGGTTGGCGGCAACCTGTAATACATAAGCGATTTCCTACCCTATGTAATTTAGCCGAAACTGTGTATGAATTGGTTATGCTGTGTATGTTTCAGGAATTGTGCATATTACTTAATGGATATACTGTATATCCCCTATTTCTTCTTTCTTGTATAACTAGGCCAGTAAGAAATTATTTGGTTAGGAGATGATTTTATACTTGTAAATTCTTGTGTCCTGTGGAGGCATAATCCAGAGTCACGAAGTGTGTGTTCGTCGACCCCAGACATAGTTTCATGTACGCATGCCAACCCTCCTAATTGTTTAGAGTACCTTGGAGGATGAAGTTTATTAAGATTAGGAGAGGTAGTGCTGATTGGCGTAGGGTCTTTGTGAGGCAAACCAAACCCATAACTCCTCAAGTCCTAGAGAAGCTCAAGAAGGATCGCATTGTTGTGTGCAAGAACCCTGCATGGAGTGCAGAGGTCAAGAAACCCTTTGGAGGTGTCAGAGCGTATGAAATCTCAGGAGTGATAGATACCATGATCAAAATTAGATCTGAACCATTGGTTCAATAAGGGGAAATAGAAGTGAGGATTTCCCCAAAGTCTTGAAAGGCGAATCGCCGATTCACAGGGGAAAATCTGGACCGTTGGTGCCTACGTCTAGACAGTCAGAGAAGAGTGCGTAGGAGAATATATATGAACCGTTAGATTGAGCACAAGGGACCGATAGTTGTTGGATCTAGAGGAAGGTCCATAAGAAAAGTTCCAAAATCATTAGAGACGTCCATCAGAAGGGATGCATGGCGAGAGCTCAACATTTCGCTAACTCATAGAGAAAGAAGGTTAAAGAACATACTGTTCGAACTAGCAACGTGCGAAGTCGGGATTTGATCGTAGCTGTCCATCAAGGAGGGCACGTGGCGAAATCTCATCATTTTTCTTACTCATGACTTGAAGGAGTCAACGGGAAAAGTTTTAAGGACTCACGATACATGAAATCGCAAAAGGATCCAGACCGTTAGATCCAAGCCATGGGAGAACCATTAGATCAGAACCTCCACGTGGTATCGCATATCAGGGGTTCAAAGGTTGAAAGAATTTATTTTCGACTACAGAAGTTGTGAAGTGCCAAGCATTGAGGACTCGTGCGAACACGTGNTGTTTGATAGGTGGTGGAAACATGTCACCTGAGAAAGAGTAAACCCATTGTTGACTTATCGTGTTTCGGGGTTTTGAAGGGTGAATAAGTTGCACCTTGATCGCTAAGGTCGTGAAACATCGATAGTCGAGGTCTCATGCAACGGGTGACAGTGACACAACTCATAAGTAGAATACAATGAAGGAGACAAGTGGCGTGTACGCATCGCTTTGGCAGAGTTCACGTAACATTGACCTTTCGCATTTTGGGGATTCGCAAAGGAGGAGAACGAGGGCTCAACACTCCAACTCATGAAGTCGTGAGTTGCGATTAGTGCTAGTGTTTAGCCTAGCCTACAGTTATATGTAGCAGGCACTAGTGAGGGGGGAGCCATACCCGTATCGCATTTTGGGTATCGACGTTTAGAGAAAGAGGAGTCGAGAGCCTTGACTGTCCAACTCTTGAGTTGCGAAAGGAGCTTTCACTAAGGCCAGGTTGTGGTCACTTGGAGGAGGATAAGGGAAGGGATGGTTTGTGCTAGAACCCGTAGAAATTCAGGGATTCTGTCCCCCAAAGAAAAGACAAAAAAAATAAAAAATTAGTTGTCGTAGTGGGTGTGTGACAAATTGGTATCAGAGCATGGTTACAACACTTGGCCTACTTGGGCTCATGTACAAGTCTTGTAAGGAGATATAGTTATCTGCATTTACTCCTTGAGGAGAAGGACTACAACTTGAACTTGTGTTTTTTGGAATTCTTGTTGAATTTCAACAGAAGAATTACTTTAACCCCTTTGTCAAAGTGATGACTACTCTTACCTAAGTAGCGATATGCTAATTAACATTGATAATAAGACTTGAATGTGGATAGCTGAAGGTGGTAGGGTTCTGTCAAGGGTAGCTGAAGCCCAAAATCCAAAAAACATAATGTTAGTGATGCCGCCTCTAAGCATGGGCAGTTGGAACATTAGGCATTGACGACGGATGGTTATATAATGGTTAATACCTTTGTGGACCTAAAGGAATCTGAGAGGATCAGGTAGGATCCTTGGTTGTATAATTCATACTTTATATTAAAATCAGAGTATATAACTCCTCATGACCAGAGAAAAATGTGATGGGTAAGATCCTATGGATGCTGAAGCAAGGAGGTTTTCTTACTAAGACGTTGTCGCATAAAGAGGAAAGTGACCTTGGTTGGTTATATCCATGAGAGAAGAAAACACCAACACAAGGTATGACTATGAGATTAGTCTTGTAAGTGACTAAAGTTTCAAACTAAAGGACACTAATGATGAAAGTAAACTATCAAGTGAATTCATTAGGTAAAAAGGTGATCTGAAAACAGATCCAGAAGCCAGATAGGGCTTGAAAAATGCTCAAAAATGAAAGTGCTCGGAATGCGACGAAACCTATGCCATTGCGTCCGGCTCGTCTTCCTGATTCCGGTGGTATAATTTTTATCGCAAACGGAGTCCGTATGATGAAGATATCGCGTTCTGTCCGAAAAGCCAAATAGGCAAAATTTTGGATGCTGACTGTACCTGTCCGTACAGACCGTACATACACGTGTTAGTCCGTACAGTGCTGACGTGGCATGTCCATATAGGACATGTGGTGGTTTCAGAAGACGACACATGGCGGTCCGTACAGTGACGTGGCAGCATCGGAAGAGGACACGTGGCGGTCCATACAGTGACGTGGCAGCATCGGAAGAGGACACGTGGCAGCACCGGAAGGTGACACGTGGCAGGCGAATTTGGTGTTTTCAGGGTACAGTTGGACCAATGTTGAGATGACATGTGTCACCACTCACAGGGTGACACGTGGCAAGATGACGTCAGCATTGACGTGGCGACCGTACGCTGACGTGGGCCAATCGGCGTTTGACACGTGGCATGACGTGGCAGGTCCGTACATGGGACACGTGGCAGCATCAGGGAGTGCCACGTGGCATGATGATTTGACACTTTTGGCATGCGAACGGTCCAATATAAAGGTGACACGTGTCACCACTCACAGGGTGACATGTGGCACCAGGTGACGTCATCGATGACGTGGCAGCACGACAGGACAACAGCTGGAAGTACGGCGGTCTACGTGGCAAGCAGGTGGCCCAATCAAAGGACGACACGTGTCCAGTTCTGGTTGGTGAAAAAAGGGTGCCACGTGGCCCACTCAGGGGCAGCCACGTGGCACCCCCTCGTTGGTGGTTGTTTACGTTACATCGGCGGATTTGTTGAACGGATAGCCCTTGGTTACGGTAACAGCATATGTGACCACACGCGGGGTTATATGTGCGGTTATAACAACCGTCGGCGCCAACACACCACGCCGGAACTAGGAGCCGGACTCGGAAACGGTTCCACCATATGCGGAATAGTTGTAACCAAATTAAACCGTGGCCATATGGCCAGCACCATGCGACCAGGAGCCACACCTTTTTAGGCACGGGCATAACCACTAGCCCGAGATTCCATGCGGGCACCCATAGGACCAGGACTTATGCCGAAAAAGGGGCCAGAGTTGATGCGCGTGGCCACATGGCAGCGCATGTGACCAGGAATCCAGGGCGCACGCGCGGATTGGGGGCTAGCGCCCGATTGGTTGACCAATACATAGTAAAAAGTGGGTTTTAAAACAAATATTTGGTTTTTATAATTAATTGAAGCTAATTTTAGCTGATTTTCTCCATTTTGGGGGGATATTGGGCTTTTTTGGAGGCCAGATTCTTGGAGGAAGTTGGGGATGAGAAACCAACTCCATTCCTATATAAACCAGGCCTGTTTGAGGCCAATGGACAGTCATATTTGCAGAGTTATTCTGTTGGGAAGCCAAGCCAAAGTCAGTTTGTTGCAGGGTAGTCCTTGAGGTGGAAACGCTGTCGGATCGTTTCTGGGAGCTTGGAGCATCAGATTTGCGTGCCGTTTCTTGCATTGGGTTCTAGTGATCTGTGTCAACAAGACCAGATCAGTCTTGTAGCCTTTGGTCATTGCTGAGATGTAATTTTGAGCACTTGAGCAGAAATAAAGAAGCCTCCCCCACAGGAAAAAGGCCCGGAGACGTAGGCAAACATTGTGCTGAACTCCGTTATCAACCTGCGTTCTTATGGTTTGCTGTTCTTTACTGTTTT
>ML796371.1:53424-90402 GCA_009831015.1 Picea engelmannii
GAACTCCGTTATCAACCTGCGTTCTTATGGTTTGCTGTTCTTTACTGTTTTCAGATCTGCATATGTGTATTTGACTGATATAATCCTCTTCTTTCCTCATTCTTTCGTTAATTTCTCAAATGGTTAAAATATTCATACAAGTTAAAACTCAACCATAATCATAAAAGATCCTGCCCCGGATCAAAAGGTGCAATAGATGAGCGTACATATACATGAATGTGTATATGTGATCATAAGGATTCTTGGAAGATCCTTGGAAAGAAAAAAAAAGGATATAGAAGTCGGATATGTCCATGTGTGTGAATGACATGGAAGGGGTGCAAGCAATGAGCTTGCATGATAAATGTTTGGTTAGGTTTGTGTGTGTTATGCTTGAGTGCATCGATTTAATTCATTGTGAAGCTTCTTGATATAAAGACTGATTTAATACCAGTTAGGTATGAATGATATTACATGTACAAGCACATGTATAATGTAAGAATATAGGTATACTAAAGACATGAGGTGATTTCCTAAATGAGGGAAATATAAAGAAAGAATCGCTCTTGTCCAGATCAAACAAATACTATGGATGCATGGTTGACCCCATTTTGAAGAGTCACGAAAGTTCTGATCCAAGTAATAGCTTGAGGGGACTGTATTCCCTTTTCTCAGGGAATACTAATATGATAAGATAGAAGGGTAAATGAGCAAAGATGTTATGTTGTCATAATAAGAGGCAAATGATTATGCCTTTGGGAATCACATGAGAAGGATTGTGAACAATTTCGAGTTGACTGATCTTAAAAGTAAAGATATATGTGGGCTGTGAAATATACCTATGACAACTACATGCAAGTTTAGGATTATGAATATGGTTAAATACATCATGGATGTAAGTTAACAAAACCAGAATATGTAATTAGGTACATGAAAAAGATGCATATTTATATTCTTTAAGGGAATATTTGGTAGACAACTAAAGCTAACTCAAGGTTGAGGCCATCACAAATAGTGATGGATATGAAATAAGGAAGTTGCATGCTGAAGGAGTTCCTTGTGGAGGAACTGTGTGAAGACTCTGTTTAGGAAAACGAAGTCACAACCTTAATGACTGCTGAGAATTAAGCAGTAATCCACAAGCTTATATATATATATATATACCAGAATCCTAGATTACATTTTGAAAAATATCATGTAATGAATAAGAAGACTAATAAATTAATATTGACCAATTCTGATAACTGAATGGGAGTGTGAAAGATGCACATGTTCATGATTCATTATGGGCAAAATATTTTTCTATTAAAGCATGATGAAGTATCCTAAGAGTAAGGATGAGACTAACCCAGGGCTATTAAGAAAAACAGTAGTTGTGGAAACCGGTATAGTTGGTAAGAGGCAAGTAAACCCCCCGAGTATGATTAAATGAATAAATGAGTATGCTTAACTGATAAGGCTTGGTTGAAGCCATGATTAAGAAAAGACAATAGAGATAACTCGACTAGGCTGAACTCTAGCCCTGGCGGTGTAGAAAGAGTTGGAAGAAGGGGAGAGTCCCCAATTCTTTCTTTGCTAAGTATTATGTTTTCTCTTGGATGAGAAAGCTAGTATGCCAATGAAAGTAAAAATGTTTTGACACATAGTGATAAGGATTGTATTGTTGAAGATGCAATCGAAATTTTTTTGTGTTTCACTTGTGGAAACATTTGAAGATAATATGATGAAGTGCATGAAGACATGATAGGACCTTTTGAAGATGTTTATGAATTCGAATGTTATGATACATGCATTTGGTTTAATATTATGACTAATATAATTGTGACTATGATGATGCATGCTATGTATAGAAATGAATTGGAGCTATTGAGGAAGACAATTGCCAATGACGAGCAACCTCAAGCAGAGGATGACCAGGAGAAGGCTATGGCTGAAAGATTGTTGACAGGACTGTGAAAATCCTACTAAACCATTGTGGATGAGGTAGAGATCAGAAAGAGAGTGCTAGCAGCCAAGAATAGGTATACAAATGTTCATGCTTATGTGGCTTAAGGTATGAAAGGATTCAGGTGAGAACCCCTTCCGAAATATTTTATTGTCTCATGTTATGCATGAAAATTGAAAGGGCAGTGGTATCCCATGGATACCCAAGTAGGGTATGATTCAGGAAGGAGAACCTGAATGATGGAGGCATGAACATTTGGTAGTAAATACCGATTGTAACCCTTGGAAGAATTCATGAACTGATATTTCATGAAGACATGGATCAATCAAGGAAGGATTGCAAACAAAAGTGCTCATAGATAGCACATTGCATGGAATTACTTCAAGGAAATGCATATTTTCATAAAGGAAAAGCAATGAATTTCCCATTGAGGAAGGAGGACCTTCCAACATTTCTACTTACATTGTATAGGTGTTAGAGAAAACCAAATTTGGGTGGCCATGAGTGCTGGCACCCTAGTTATTAATGAAGGCATAATGCTTGGGTGCATTCATGCGAAAATTTTAAGTTTCATGTGTACTAATTTGGGATCGTGATCGACCTATAGTAGGAAGCATGGTCCTGTTGTAAGAATGAAAGAAAACGAATAAACCATATGAGGAAAAGGTTAGTTAAATTCCAACACCCCATGGCCAATAACCTGTCATAAAGTGTGACAAACTTGAAATCAATGCAAGAGTGCATTTGGGTATGAATTTGGCCATGGATATTGTCACATTTGTTAAAACCCTTTGAAATGTTGAATTACACTTTGAAAAGTTTAGTATGTTGAGATGGGCCTAACAATTTGTTTGGCTGTGGAAATAATGAATTGCAGGAAGCAAAGGGTCATGGATATGGCAGTGAGGTAAGCCCATAGGAAAGACTGATTTCCTGCTGAGCTAAAATGAAAGGAATGGTATTTCCTTTTGAGAAAGTAATTTTGATTGTTAGTATGCACAATTATGAAATTGTTGTGATGAAGTTGAAAAGGTGCGATAAAAATGTATGTGCATGAGAACTAACAATTTGATTAGCTGAGGAATGATTGCAGGAAGAAAGAGTCTTGGATATGGCAATGTTGTAAGCCCATAAGGAAGACCGATTTCTTGCTGATCTAAACTGTTGTGGGAAGGAAAGTCCCATAATTATGAATCTGGTTCCATATGGAACATATATGAAAATAAACCAAGAGATTGGAAAATCTGTGGGTGACAGATTTGTAATAAAATTATGAAAGTTAGAATTTATAATGATGTCTCATGAATTTTGTATACCTGTGATACATGTGAGAATAAAAGACATGACTAGAAAGGACAGATGAGGGTTGTCAAAGTTGAAGATGATGAACATGGCTACTACTGAGCCATGAAAACCCCGTGATAAGCCATGATCGCTGGAAAATTATTTTGTTGAGGTAACACAAGCCGAAGGTACACCTCAACAGAGCAAGTCTGAGGGACATCTCAACTGTAAGACTCGATAGAGTCTCTAAAATTTTCCTGTGCGAGAAAACCTTGGTAGGGCAAGATGAATCGCCCGAGGGACTGTATAGTAGTGAAGGGGATGCCTGAGCCTGGGCCTGGAGGGTGAGTGACCGCAAGGAAGAGGAGACCTTAATAATTCTTGTAAACTATTGGGATCATGCACACAATGGGTAGTTTCCCTTGCGGAAAAACCTTGGAAAGAGAGATGAAATCGTGATATCTCTTGTGAACTATTGAATTGGAATCATGCACCCAATGGGTACATCAAGGAAAGTGATGAGCATGGATAACAAAACTACTATGTGGATACAGATCCACAAACTGCACATATAACTATTGTGCTAAGATTATGAAATTTTCCTTTTGAATTTTGAACAACAGTAAGATGTTTTCGCACAAAATTATGATTAATGTGCTTGATGTCAAAGAATTATTGAAGGAAGATGATGAAGACTAAGATCTTGAAAGAGAACCTGACTGAGGATGAAGGTCAAGACTTCTGAAGTGGCTGAATGAGAAAGGTATGCCAAGTGTTTTTGAGAAATAACACTGAGGACAATGTTCCTTTAAGGGGGAGGGAATTGTAACACCATGTTTCCCCCAATTTGTAATTAATCATAAAATAGGAATTACCATGCTAAGGCATGAGGACAATGTGAATGTATTATTGACTGAGTTTCCAAATCACTAACTATGGGGGTGAATCCTTGAAAGTACTGGCCATGATATCACTAGAGGAAGAATGTGAAAACTATACAAGAGGGTTCATATACCAAATAACCCCAAATCTCCCTTGATAAGGATGACAAACCTCCTTCGAATCCCAAGGAAAGAAATCAGTTAATGAATAAGGGATTGGTGGTTGAACAATCAACCACCCCCATGAATGGAAACATGGGCTGTAATCCCAAAGTACCACAGGGACCTACAGATCTGAGCTTCCTTCTGATAGAAGGAACATGATAGGTCGGAAAACCTTCCAAGGTAAGAGGGATACACATGAGAGAGGAGACATGAGACAAAAAGAGAATAAGCTCGTAAGGGAGATGATCCAGTGAGTCATGAACTGAAGGCCATGAGCTTGATGCCAAGGAGCATATAAGAAACCTCGTCGAGGCCATAACCGAGAGAGAAATCTCTGAGTTACAGAGAACAGGACCCAAATAGAAGTGAAAATGAAGAACCCTCGAGAAGTGTGAGAATTCCATGGTGATATCATGGCTTGGCATCAGGGTGGCCATAGTGCTAAGAATGAATGCCTCTGTGCCTATGGTCGGGTGGAAGGACGAACACCCATAGTTAGTTGGTTGGTGGAAACCTATAATAGATAAGTGATTTCCTACCCTGTGCAATTTAGTCGTGAATGTGTATGAATTGGTTATACTGTGTATGTTTCAGTAATTGTGCATATTACTTAATGGATATACTGTATCTCCCCTATTTCTACTTGATTGTATAACTAGGCCAACAATAAATTATATGGTTAGGAGATGATTTTATACTCGTAAATGCTTGTGTCCTGTGGAGGCATAAGCCAGATTCAAGAACTGTGTGTTCGTCGACCCCGAAGACAGTTTCATGTACGCATGCCAACCCTCCTAATTTTTTAGAGTCCTTTGGAGGACAAAGTTTGTTAAGCTCAGGAGACGTAGTGCAGATTGGCACAGGCTCTCTGCGAGGAAAACCAAACCCAGAACTCCTCAAGTCCTAGACAAGCTTAGGAAGGATCACACCATTGTGTGCAAGAACCCTGTATGGAGTACAGAGGTCGAGAAACCCTTTGGATGTGTTAGAGAATATGAAAGATTAGGAGTGATAAAGACCATGATCGAAATCAGATTTGAACCATTGGTTCAATTTTGGGAAATAGAGGTGAGGATTTCTCCAAAGTCCTGAAAGGCGAATCGTCAATTCGCAGGGGAAAATATGGACCATAAGAGGCTACGTCCAGACAGCCAGAGAAGAGTGCGCAAGATAATAGATCTGAACCGTTAGATTGTGCACAGGGGATTGATAGTCATTGGATCCGGAGGAAGTTCCATGAGACAAGTTTCAAAATCATTGGAGTTGTCCATCAGAAGGGACACATGGCAAGATCTTAGCATTTCACTGACTCTTAGAGAAAGAAGGTCAAAGAACATATTGTTCAAACTAGCGATGTGAAAAGTCGTGATTTGATCGTAGTCGTCCATCAACATGCAAATTTTTAAAGACTCACGATATGCGAAATCGTGAAAGGATCCAAACCGTTGGATCCAAGCCACGGGAGAACCATTGGATCAGAACCTCCGTGTGGTATCGCGTATCGGGGGTTGAAAGGTTGAAAGAATTTATTTTCGACTGCAGAAGTCGTGAAGTGTCGAGCATCGAGGGCTCGTGCGAACACGTGGCACATCCGTTAGGTGGGGACCGCATGGTTGACAGGTGGTGGACACATGTCTCCTGGGAAAGAGTCAACCCATTGTTGAATTATTGTGTTTTGGGGTTTCGAAGGGTGAAGAAGTTGCACCTTGATCGCTAAGGTCGTGAAACACTAAGATTGAGGTCTCGTGCGACAGGTGACAACAACACAACTCATAAGTAGAATACAATAGAGGAGACAAGTGGCGTGTAGGCATCACTTTGGCAGAGTCCACATAATGTTGACCTTTCGCGTTTCGGGGATTCACAAAGGAGGAGAACGAGGGATCAACACTCCAACTCATGAAGTCACGAGTTGCGAGTAGTGCTAGTGTTTAGCCTAGAATACAGTTATATGTAGCAAGCACTAGTGAGGAGGGAGCCATACCCGTATTGCATTTTGGGTATCGACATTTGGAGAAAGAGGAGTCAAGAGCCTTGACTCTCCAACTCGTGAGTTTCGAAAGGTGCTTGCGCTAAGGCCAAGTTGTGGTCACTTGGAGGAGGATAAGGGAATGGATGGTTTGCACTAGGCCTCATAGAAATTTAGGGATTTTGTCCCTCGAAGAAAATACAAGAAAAAACAAATTTAGTTGTCGTAGTGGGTGTGTGACACCTGAGGGGTAGGAATGTTGGGTTTAGGGCGGGGAAGTGGATTTTCTTCTCTAGGAGAATATGACCCGATGTGCCTTCTTGGGACGCTTATTAGATTTCAACCAAGTCTGAGTGCAAGCAATGATGACCTAGGTGTGAATTTCATCCTTGAGTCCGCTGATAAATCCTTCCCTAAAAAAAACATATTTCATGCCCTTCGTTCGAAAATCCAAGTGCTCAAAGGAATAAATAAAATATTCCAATGTTCTAGACTGTCTCAACTTGGTCAGCTGTCCTAAATGGTGAGTGTTTCTATCAAAGAGTTCATACAAATATGCAAAAACCTATGACCAGGAAACATACCCTAGGTGTGCGTTTCAATTCCATTTACACCATTTCCATCTTTTTGAATCCAGATAGAGAATTTCATAATGAAGCTTGGTTAACTCATCAATGATACCATGCAGGGAGAAATAATTTTCCATCTAATTAACCCAATCTTGTGGGTCTGATCCATAAAATTTGTTGACCTTGACTCTGGGGAGATGAGGGTCAAATGGTAGGGAGTTTTATTGAGAGTGTATGCAACTCCCCCCTTCCTAACTAGTGACATTACGGTGCGAAATACACATAAAAATGAAATTTACAAATAACTAATTTAATTCTTTTATTGTTAGCCGATTTCCTGTAGCTTACAACTACAAATTAAATAGATTTAACTACTATATACAACCATATAATAGATGCAACTACAACATGATAATAATCAACATGAAATGCAACTAAACATCTGATTATAACAACATATAAATCATTCTCATTTACATGGATTTCATGCACAACAATAACACATGTAAATAATTATGCAACATGATACAACACTTATCCTTAAACAATAATTGTGCAACTAGCTTCTTGGGACGAACGTTCCACCCAACCATGGACTGATTGTTCCAAATCTCAATAAAAACTCACCCCCGAGCTGAGGATAGTAATCCATAAAAGAGGGTGGTCTCCCACATTCCACTCATAGATCATAAAACTCACAACCCAACTGATATTCTCCTACATCCATCTCGATTTTACACCATCTTTCTTCCTCTTGACCTGCCCAACCCAAGGAATGTACCATTAAGTTATCATGGATAACCCAAGGGATTTACCATTTGTTTATTAGGATTAACCCAATGAATGTGCCACTCTTTTATCAGGGTCTCTCTGGAAGATTAAGCTAGTAATATCTCATCTAGGAACACAAGGGAAATTTCTACTAAGAAAACTATCAACAAACCAACAACAAACACTTGTTATTTTAGTGAAACTAACACATGAGTTCACTTTTCAATATTGACAACCTGTATCTTCAGTTTTCCAACTCCAATTTGCTCCAATTATGCTCCATATTGATTTGGATATCTACCTCCATGGCTGCCCCATATCCAAGCTCTCTTTCTTCCTCTCTCCTTGCCTCCCATGCACAAAACTTGAATAACTAAAAATTGTTGTCCCAACCCATACATATTTCCTCTCCTTTGGATTTATTTCTTGACCCACACACTTCTCCAATATTATTTTACTCAACCCCCATGTGCCCAATAAATTTGGGATGTGACTACTCACACCCACTGTAACATCCCAAAAAACAAATTTATTTTTAAGTCTGAAATTGCTTAGGAAATTATTTCCGTTTTTAGTAAATTCAAAACTAGAAAATTATTGCCATTTATGGCAATTTCGAATTTCGAATTTAGTTAATTGTAATTGATGATTATGATTGTTATGAAGAGATCTGATTTGACTCAACTAACTATTTGACTATGACACTTGTATCAAACAAAATATTTTATATTTATTGTTGATGAACAAATGGAACAACAAGGTTAAAATCACCTGACCATGACTCCATGAGAGGGGAACATATTGGAACTTCCTCAGGGATGAATGTTACAAGTGGAAAATCATGTATTTGGCCATTGGCAACCCCTGAAAATCATGGATTTGGAAATCTACAAAAATTCCCAAGGGGAAAAAGACCTAGGCAATATTGCTTTTGGATATATAACATATGAGAGGAGGCATGACGTTGCCTAGTATGATGGGGGAAATATTGATCTCTTTTTGTTATGAACATTGTTTTCTGAGTGTGAGGAAAAGAGAAGTTACTAAAATTGATGGAATTTTGTTGAGGAGGAGTTCTGAGTTCGCCCTCATGGATTCATGGTCAGGATAGGGGGTGAACTGGACAAGTAAGTTGGTTGTTCTGTTCTAAGGTTGGGATGAACTTGGTTGTTGCATTTTTTATTCAGAATTTGTTCATATATGTCTATCTACTCCTTCTTTGTTCAATTTTATTCGGAATTATTGGCTGATAGAATCACATCTATTTAGATATGAATGAAGTACTTTTTTTTATTAAATTCTAAAGGAATGAAATGAAATGTAGGAAAAACCCTTACAGTTTAACTGTAACTATTGAACAAACCTTTCTAAGTATCTTAGCTGGAATGAAATCGAATTATTGATATGTATTAGGAAATATAGTTGTGGTAAATAAAATACTATTTCATTATACTGTGCTAGAAATCACTACCAGATCGGTGAATCATATGCATCTGGTTATTTATGTTTTGCAAGTAAACTTTAGATTGTGTGACTGCTATTTTGGAAGTAAATATGAGATAAAAAATGTTTACAGGGTCATCCCTTAATTCTAGATGAATTTCCCTATCGATTAATCACTGTTGGAATTGATTAGATACAATAGGAAGTAACTGTGTATATAGATATGTGTGTGTGTGTGTGTGTGTGTGTGTGTGTGTGTGTGTGTGTGTGTAAATAACTTTACAAAATTACATGATTCATTATAAATGCTAGTGTATGCATATTCAACAGGTGCTAAAAATCTATTGGAAGACGAACAATCTAACTAGTCATAAATACATTTCTGGAAATAAATGATAGAAAGAGAACAGTCTAACCCGTCATAAACACATGTCTGGAAATGAAATAATGGGAAGCGAACAATCTAACTAGTCATAGATAAATCTATGGAAATAAAATGTTGGAAAACGAATAGTATGTCTAGTCACAAATGAAGATCTGGAAAAGAAAAATAATATAAGGGGAAATAAATAGGCTAGCAAATCACATACAAAATTCTGGAAATGCAATAATAGAGGAACGAAGACCCGATGAGTCGAAAGATAGAGATTCTGAACACCTACAATTTGTATGTACATATATTTCTTCGATAAATTCAAATTACACAACTATATTAGCAAATCATATAATCGTTCCAAATTTTTCATAAGTATCAGACCGAAATAAATAAATGACTGATAGAGATTCCATCTAAGTTGACTATTCAATTATAAACAATGGTATAGTCCTGCTCACATCATCCTATTACACATCAATAGAGTTTTGGTCTTTATGTATTTCTTTAAATTGAATATACATAGACAATGGATCGGCCATCGTTATGAATGAGCAGACTCGCTTACGATGATATCATTCTAGATTTATAATCACATATATCCTTAGAAAACCTAAGCACTCTCTCAAGAGTGGTGATATGGAACCCGAATACCTTTTGTGCGTATGGCAAGGGCCTGAGTCCAGAATTTTGCATGGTTGAATGTCCCTACAAGGAAACACAATTTATTATTAGTAATTATTCAAAAGAAGTAAAACAAGTGTACCTTTCAGTAGAATGATTTAAGACAGGAAATGTTTATACCAAGTTTCACTTAACTTATGACTCTGAAACCCTGATGTCTTTTCCTTTCACATTTTTGGTTGAGAAGACACCCCCAAGACGAAGGGGAAGGTGGTCCAAGAACCTCTTGATGGGTACCCTCCCAAAAACAGGGTCCCATCATTAGAATTGGTTACCAAATCATCTAAAACAAACTCTTTAGAAAATGAAATAAATTAACAACTTTAACATTGAAAATCTGAACTACATGGGTTTGCACAGTGTGAGTAGGCTGAAAGCATTGCTCAAAAATTTAAAACACAGAGTTAAATGCTATAGGCCAATGACAATATCAAAATCTAACATGGGCCGACTATCCATGCTGAAGAGGATGCTTTTACTCGAAGTTTAAACACAGAGTTAACATTGATGCCAAGTACCAGGCCTCGAATGGTATTTATCACACACAGACAACAATGATAACAGAATGAAAAATGATGACCCAAATTTAATTACAGATTCAAATAATTGCATGTTGTAGGGTATGTTCTTAAAAAGAATAGTTCGGTACACATAATACCCAATATCTATTTATATATGGATATGCCGAATGAAAATACAATAATCTTTCTAAAGGAAATTATAGTCGTAAGAGTCAACTAGTAGTTTGGGGAATCTATGGAATGGTGGATTTCCAAGAAAAACTCATTACTATAGTACCCAACAGAGGTAGGAAATGTTATTAAATCCTACCAAAAGGAATTTTATTTCACTTGAATAGAATGTAACATGCAATACACAGTGTGGGTTCTACCCTATCAAATTAACTTATGAACTAGAACTCTCGCGTGGTCTCATAGAGGCAGAATGCTAGGTAACAATGCTTAAAGGTAAGGCTAACCCATAAAAGAGAATAGAGGGACAACAAAAAACCCCATAAGTAAATACAAATATGTTAAATCTTGATAAAATTCTTGTGCAAGTTTGTGGAAGACGAAAAAAAATAGGCGAATTACTGAGAAGGTTCCAAAAGGATTTAGAATAAAAAACAATGAAGTCCACTTATCCAGGAGGGAGAAAATTCTAGGGAGTTATGAAGAGAATAATGATAATGGGGAAAAATTTACTAAAATTCATAATAAGAATTATAGTACATAGAGTTTTCCTTCTACTGTAATGAAAACCCAAAGGTTCCATCCAACTACTAGAATATGTGACCATTGTGAACTTACCAGGGTGGTTGGGTAGTTTTCCCTGCTTCCATCGGGTAAAAATCCTCCAAGATACCGACCTCCCTCACTGAGAAAAAATGCAGAGTTAATTAGAAAACTTCACAAAGACAAAACTCATCAAGTCCTATAAAACCCTTACTACACATAGTGAATGACGATGGTACGAAGGGAGTCTCTAGCCATGTGATGGGGAAGATATGGCACTAGCATATTGGATGAAGGGTCTAGTTATAACCTTTGGCCTCAATTCATAGGGTCTCCATTAAAGGTCGTTCAGAGGTTTAACTCACCTCTGACAGGAACTCGTCGTTTCATATTACGTTAATGCGAAGTGAAGGACAATTTCCTTCATGGCATGACACACTGGACCATCAGACTCTAATTGATAACTTTTTTTTATGGATAATCTTGTTAAGAAAACCTTTATTATAATGGTAATCAGAATATCTATGCACAATCAATAATCATAGGGGAGTTGTTTGATTTATTTGGCCATGTGAAATAATGTCAAACACCTTATGTTAAGCCTAAACATTTTTCATTAAGAGTGTACACTCCCAACCCCTTTGTAAGGTGAATATAGTCTATGGTATATGATTTGTATTTCAAAAGGTCAAGTGTTATTTCCCTTGCGTGAAGAATGGAAACCTTAAGGAACAGTATGGATTTTGAGAATTACCTAAGTCTAATACCAGATAGATATATAAGTATTAGAATAATAGTAGGATTGAAGGGTTGAAAAGGGATGGATATTAAAATGTAGAGATTATTCATATAGGATTCTCTGAAGTAAGAGTTAAGTTGGAGTAGACATGTTATTGATGTGATTGTTCATCCTTTGATATCCAAAACATAATAATATCAAAGAAATTTACAATGCTGATAATAAATTGAAGATTAATGTTCCTACAAACTTTTTTTTTTATTTTGGCTTATTTGGGGTACATTACATATGGTATCAGAGAAAAGTTTACAACACTTGGACCTTGAGCAGGGCCAAATTATTTACTTAGTATATATTTTCCTGTTTATGTAAAAGTAACAAAACAATTACTGTTACAAACAAAAAACACTATACTCTATTGTAATCATGGCAGCCCAGGATGAATAAAAAATCAGACTCAAGGAGAATCTTGAACAAAGCCCTCCTGAATATCAGAGGCAGAACAGTGACAGAAGTTCACCTAATGAAGTTCTAGAAACTATGAGAAATCTCATTGTTGAGCTGCAAGTTTTCAAAGAAGACAATGAGAAATTGAAAAAGGCACATCAGGAATAACATGAAATCAATGAAGTCCTGCTACGAAGTATAGTGACAAAGGAAATCCCAAATGATGATAACCAAAAATAAGAGGTCAGTAAAAGGGCCTCCAAGAATTCTGTTCTTGAATAAGAAGAAGGGGACAACTCATCTAAAGGTACACCTTCAACTGAAGATAAAACAAAAACATGAAGAAAAAGGAAACAGGTAGATCACCTTGAGGAAGATTTTAAGAAAATCAGACCATCTACCTTTGACGGGGAATATAGAATAGGGGAAGAAGTTGCAGCATGGTTATTAGACATCAAGAAGTATTTCCAGATATACAACTATTCCAACAATATGAAGGTCAGAATGGACATCTATAATTTGAAAGGAAAGGATAGCATATGGTGGCAAGACCTGAAGTTGGCCAAGGGCCTAAAGGAAAAACATATGGTGGTCAGATTTTAAGAAATACTTTAAGAAACAATACCTATCTGAAAGTTACTATGACTATGGATGATTTGATAAGAAAATTCCTGGAATTACTAAGGTTTGTGCCTTATATCCGAGAGGACAAAGTGAAAATCCAGCGGGTCCTAAGCTATTTACCATAGTCCTATAAGGACATAATCAAATTTGATAATCCAAAGTCCTTGAGCGTAGTTCTCAGGAAAGCCCAAATGTGTTACGACCGATACAAACAACGATCAAAATTTCTCAAGGCTTTGAAAGATAAGAAACAAGACCGAGTGAAGTAGCGGAAGAAGGGATATTAACCAGCTCCTTATCAAAATGCAGCAAAGAGTTTTCCAAGGAAATATTTTCACTCCAATAATCAGAATACCCAAGGAGGCGGTAAACCAGTAAATCTGGGAACAAAGAAGTTTGGGGACAACCCCCATGAATTGTTAAAATGATGGGAATGTGGAGAACCTAACCTAAGGAGGAATTGTCCACATATGACTTCAGTAGCCAGAACTACGATTCACAATCAATAGGAAGCCTCTACAGTGGGGGATGTAGGCAGAAGCTTACATTGCATCAATGCATTCGTGGAAGGCCAGCAAGATGACCACCAATCCTCTAAGGTGGAAATTGAAGGTAAACTTAATAACACTCGTATTTATGTTTTAATTGATCCTAGAGCTACGTTGAGTTATATCACTCCTGGTATAGTGAATTCAAATAAACTTAGGAAAACAAGACATGCAAAATCTTGGCTAGTACAACTAGCAACATGAACGAAAAGAAAAGTAGTCGATTTTATTTATGATTATGAGTTCAGGTTAGGTGGTCAAAACATAAAGACAAATATGAAAATTCTACCGTTAGGGTCTTATGACATAACTATCATAATGAATTGGTTAGGAAGGCATAAAGTAGTGTTAGATTGTTATGAAAAATCACTCACTCAAGTATAAAGATGAAAATGACACTGCTAGGATAGTTCAAGGTATACAAAAACCAATCTCAGATAGACATATTTCAGCAATGCAATTTAAGAAATGCATGAGAAAGGGTTGTTGGATTTATTCCATCCAAATAACAAACTTGTTAGAAAAAGAAACTAAAACCATCTTGGAGGATTTTTTTGTCTTACATGACCTCGGAGATGTGTTTGTTTATAAGATACTTGAATTACCCCAAGGAGGGAGATAGACCTTTCTATCAACATACTACCTAGTTCAGCCCCTATATCTAAAGCACCCTACCGAATGGGTTTACCAAAATTAATAGAATCAAAAATTTAATTACAGGAATTATTGGACAAAGAATATATGAGATCGAGTGTTTCACCATGGGGAGAACTAGTCCTCTTTGTGAAAAAGAAAGACGAAACTCTGATATTATGCATCGATTATAGACAACTAAACAAAATGACTATTAAGAACATGTACCCTTTACCTAGGATCAATGATCTGTTCGATCATGTAGGTGGGGAAAATATTTTTTCTAAATTGGATTTAAGATCTGGTTATCACCGAGTTAGAATAAAATATGAGGAGATAAGTAAAACAACATTTCGAACGAGATATGGACATTACAATTTTTTTTTTATACCATTTGGTCTCACTAACGCGTCAACCACATTTATGTGTCTAATGAACAGTATTTTCAGTCAATACTTGGACATGTTTGTTTTTGAATTTATTGACGATATCCTAGTGTATTCTAGAATAGAAGAAGAACATGAAGAGAACATAAGGATAGTTCTACAAAATTTGAGAAAACACAAACTGTATGCCAAATTCGATAAATGTGACTTTTATCAGAAGAAAATATAGTACCTAGGACATGTAATATTTGAGGAAGGTATCACAATCGATCCTGAGAAAATAAGAGCCATCATGGAATGGCCAATTTCGAAGGATGTAGTAGACATCCGGTCATTCATGGGAATCACCGGATATTACCGCATATTTATAGAGGGGTTTTCCAAGATTGCATACCCTATCACATCATTACAAAATAAGGGAACTAAGTTTAACTGGTCACAGAAATGTCAGGACAATTTTAATAAGTTAAAGGAATTGTTAACAACCACGCCCATTTTAAAAGTAGCAAATTTGAACAAAGACTTCATAGTCTGTGTGGATGCGAGTAAAGAAGGACTAGGTGGTGTCCTAACTCAAGAAGGGCAGATAATTTTTTGTGAGTCCTAAAAACTAAAGGAACACGAATGAAACTACGTCACTAATGACTTAGAGTTGGCAGTTGTAATACATGCCTTATGGATGTAGAGACACTACATAATGGGCAGAAAATTTATGCTATTGACGGATAACAGCGGTGTGAAATTTTTGTTTAGTCAACTAGACCTTAATGCAAGGAAAGCAAGATGGTTGGCCTTCTTGAGAGAATTTGAATTTGAGGTAAGACATATCAAGGGTAAGGAAAACAAGGTGGTTGGTGCCTTAAGAAGAAGAGTTCATGGGTTGTTTGAAATAAACATTAGCAGGGCAGAAAGTGATCTTGAGCAGAGGATAAAGGTTGCAGGTAATAACGATGAAAATTACACTAAAAGAGTGGAAGAATTACAAAAGAATACAAAAAATTCAGACAAAATAGATCTGAGTTTGGACATAAAAGGTATGCTACGATTCAAAAACAGAATACACATACCAGATTCGGTTGACCTAAAGTCAACAATTTTGGATGAGGTACACAAGAAACCATATTTTGGATATCCTGGATACCAAAAGATGGTAACAGAACTAAGAAAGTTATTTTATTGGCCTAATATGAAGAGAGAAACAACAAAATACTTATCTAAGTGTCAATATTATCAGCAGGTAAATGCCGAACTCCAGCATCCAGCCAGCCTGTTACAACCCTTACCTGTTCCAGAATGGAAATGGGAGACTATATCACTAGACTTTATTACAGGTTTGCCTAGAACCCCAAAACAAAATGATTCAATTATGGTGGTAATAGATAATCTTAGTAAGTCTGTACAATTTATTCCTGTAAAGTCTACTTTTAAAGCTATTAACATCGCTGAAATATTCATGAAATAAATTTTTAGACTGCATGGTATTCCTAAAATGGTGATTTCAGATACAGACATAAAATTTACATCTTCTTTTTGGAAAGAATTGTTTGCAGGGTTAAATACTAACTTAAATTTCAACACAAGTTATCATCCACAAATGGATGGGAAAACTGAAAAAACAAACCAAATCGTAGAAGATATGCTACATATATACGTAAGAACAAAACCAAGAAAGTGGGAAGACTACCTACACTTGGTGGAATTTTCATACAACAATGGTTACCAAACTTCGATTAAGATGATACCTTTCGAAGTACTATACCATAGAAAGTGTACGACTTTGATTAGCTGGGATAAACTAGTTTATAGACTCATGGTGGGACCAGAAATGATCCAAGAAATGGAGAGCACGGTAAGAAAAGTACATCCAAACTTAAAAGAGGTGCGGGACAGACAAAAAAGTTATGTAGACCTCAAAAGAAGACACCTAGAATTTCGAGTGGGAGACCATGTCTATTTAACAGTAAAGGCCAAAAGAAGTTCACTAAAGCTAGGGAACTGTGCCAAATTGGAACCCAGGTTTTGTGGCCCTTTCGAGATATTATCTTGAATTGGACCCGTAGCATACCAACCTGCACTTCCTACCAATATGAAAATTCATAATGTATTTCATGTTTCTCTGTTAAATAATTATGTTCGTGACCCTACTTATATGATCATTTGGAACTTGGTGCAGGTGGAAATAGAAGGCGAGTTCCAAGCAGAAGCTCTATGCATTATGGACAGGAGAGAAATAACACTTTGGAACAAAGTCGTCGCCCAGGTAAAAGTGCAATGGAAGCACTTTAGCCCTGATGAGGCCACTTGGGAGTTGGAGGGAGATTTGCAGAAGTCTCATCCAATCTTGTTCCAAGAAAGGGATGAACACTGAGGACAATGTTTTATTGAAGGGGGAAAGGATGTAACATCCCCCAAAATAAATTTATTTTTAAGTCTGAAATTGCTTAGGAATTTTTTTCCATTTTTGGTAAATTTGAAACTGGAAAATTATTGCCATTTATGAAAATTCTGAATTTCGAATTTAGTTAATTGTAATTGATGATTATGATTATTGGGCAGAGATCTGATTTGACCCAATTGAATATTTGACTATGACACTTGTATGAAACAAAATATTTTATATTTATTGTTGATCGACAAATGGAATGGCCAGGTTAAAATCAGTTGACCATGACTCCATGATAGGGGAACATGTTGGAACTGCCTCAGGGATGAATGGAAAATCATGTATTTGTCCATTGGCAGCCCCTGAAAATCATGGATTTGGAATGCTATGAAAATTCCCAAGGGGAAAAATACCTAGGCACGATTTCTTTTGGATATATAGCATATGAGAGGAGGTCGAACGCTACCTAGTATGCTGGGTGAAATAATGATATCTTGTTGTTATCAACACTATTTTCTGAGTGTCAGGAAAAGAGAAGTTACTGAAATTGAAGGACTTTTGTTGAGGAGAATTTCTGAGTTCTCCCTCATGGTTTCATGGTTAGGCTAGGGGGTGAATGGGACAAGTAAGTTGGTTGTTCTATTCTAAGGTTGGGAGGAACTTGGATGTTCCATTTGTTATTTAGAAATTGTTTAGATATGTCTATCTACTCCTTCTCTGTTCAATGTTATTTGGAATTATTGGTTGATAGAATCACATCGATTTATATCTTAATGAAGTACTATGTTTTATTAAATTCTAAAGGAATGAAATGAAATGTAGGATAAACCCTTATAGTTTAACTGTAACTGTTGAACAAACCTTTCTAAGTGTCTTAGATAGAATGAAATCAAATTATGGAGATGTATTAGGAAATATAGTTGTGGTAAATAGAATACTATTTCATTATACTGTGCTAGAAATCACTACCAGATCGGTGAATCATATACATCTGGTTATTTCCATTTTTCAAGTAAACTTTAGACTGTGCGAATTCTATTCTAGAAGTAAATCTGAGATCAAAAATGTTTATAGGGTCATCCCTTAATTCTAGATGAATTTCCCTACCGATTAATCACTGTTGGAATTGATTACATACAATAGGAAGTAACTATGTATAGGGATATGTGTGTATATGTGTGTGTGTGTGTGTGTGTGTGTGTGTGTAAATAACTATACAAAATTACATGATTCATTCTAAATGTGAGTGTATGCATATCCAACAGGTGCTAAACATATATTGAAAGACGAACAATCTAACTAGTCATAAATACATTTCTGGAAATGAATGATAGAAAGAGAACAGTCTAACCCATCATAAACACATGTATGGAAATGAAATAATGGGAAGTGAACAGTCTAAATGGTCATAGATAAATTTCTAGAAATGAAATGATGGAAATCAAATAGTCTGTCTAGTCACAAATGAAGATCTGGAAAAGAAAAATAATATAAGAGAAAATGAATAGGCTACCAGATCGCATACGAAATTCTGGAAACATGATAATAGAGGAATGAAGACCCGATGAGTCGAAAGACAGAGATTCTGAAAACCTACAATTTGTATGTACATATATTTCTTCAATAAATTTGAATTACACAACTATATTAACAAATCATATAATCGTTCCAACTTATGCATAAGTATTAGACCGAAATAAAGAAATGACTGATAGATCTTCCATCTAAGTCGACTATTCAATTATAAACAATGGTATAGTCCTACTCACATCATCCTATTACACAACAATAGAGTTTTGGTCTTTATGTCTTTTTTAAACTGAAGATACAGAGACAATGGATTGACAATTGTTATGAATGAACATATTCACTCACAATGATATCATTCTAGATTTAGAATCACATCTATCATTAGAAAACCTAAGCACTCTCTCAAGAGTGGTGATATGGAACCCGAATACCTTTTGTGCGTATGCCAGGGGCCTGAGTCCGCAATTTTGCAGGGTTGAATGTCCCTGCAAGAAAACACAATTTATTATTAGTAATTATTCAACATAAGTAAAATGAGTGTACCTTTCAATAGAATGATTTAAGATCGAAAATGTTTATATCGAGTTTCACTTAACTTATGACTCAGAAACCCTGATGTCTTTTCATTTCACATTTTTGGTTGAGAAGATGCCCCCAGGACGAAGGGGAAGGTGTTCGAAGAACTTCCTAATGGGTACCCTCGCAACAACAAGGCCCCATCATTATAATTGTTTACCAAATCATATAAAACAAACTCTTGAGGAAATGAAATAAATAAACAACTTTAACATTGAAAATTTGAACTGCATGTGTTCGCATAGTGCGAGTAGGCTGAATGCATTTCTCAAAACTTAAAAAAACAGAGTTAAATGTTATAGGCCAATGACAATATCAAAATATAACATGGACCAACTGTCCATGATGAAGAGGATGATTTTAATCGAAGTTTAAACATAGATTTAACATTCATGTCGAATGAAAATACAATGGGTAACCCATAGAAGAGAATAGAGGGACAACATAAAACCCCATAAGTAAATACAAATATGTTAACCCGTGATAAAATGCCTATGCAAGATTGTGGAAGCCGGAAACAAAAAGGAGGAGTACTGAGAAGGTTCCATAAGGCTTTAGAATAAAACAATAGTAAAGTCCACTTATCCAGGAGCAAGAACAGTCCAGGGAGTTATGAAGAGAATAATGATAATGGGGAAAATTTCACTAAAATTCATAATAAGAATTATAGTACAGAGAGTTTTCCTTCTTCTTTAACAAAAAACCAAAAGTTCCATAGAACTACTAGAATACGTGACCATTGTGAACTTACCAGGGCAGTCGGGTAGTGTTGCGTGCTTCCATCGGGTAAAAATTCTCCAAGATACCAACCTCCCTCGCTGAGAAAAAAAACAAGGTTAATTCGAAAACTTCACAAAGAAAAAACTCATCGAGTCATGTAAAACCCTTACTACGCAAAGTAAATGACGATGGTATGAAGGGAGGCTCTAGCCATGTGGTGGTGAAAAGATGGCGCGATCATATTGGATGAAGGGTCTATTGATAGGCTCGAGCCTCAATTCATAGGGTCTCCATCAAAGGTCATTCAGAGGTTTAACTCACGTCTGATAGGAACCCATCATTTCATATTATGTTAATGTGAAGTGAAGGACAATTTCCTTCATGGCATGACACACTGGACCATCGAGCTCTAACTTCCAATGTTCACTTAAGACATCGTTCAGTTAAAGAAGGGATAAATTTTGTTATGTATAATCTTGTTAAATAAACCTTTATTATAATGGTAATCGAAAGATTTATGCACAACTAGTAATCATAGGGGAGTCGTTTGATTTATTTTTCCTTGTGAAATAATGTCAAAAATCTCATGTTAAGCCTAAATTTTTTTCACCAAGAGTGTACACTCTTGACCCCTTTGTAAAGTGAATATAGTCTATGGTATATGATTTGTATTTCAAAAGGTCAAGTGAGGCTGCCCTTGCGCGCAAGCATGGAAACCTTAGGGAAGAGTATAGATTTTGATAATTTCCTAAGTCTAATACCACATATATATATATATATATATATATATATATATATATATATATAAGTATTAGAATAATAGTAGGATTGAAGGGTTAAAAAGGGATGGATATTAAAATGTAGAGATTATTCATATAAGAGTATGTGCAGTAAGAGTTAAGTTGGAGTATAAATTTTCATGATATGATTGTTGATCGTTTGATAGCCAGAAGATAAGAATCTCGCAAAAATTTACAATGATGATAAATACCTACTTCTCTTAACTACAAGTCTTCTAGAATAAATTGAAGATTAATGTTCCTTGGTTTTTTGTTTTTTTTTGGAAAATTTGAGGTACATTGCACCCACCCTCTTACATGTATTCAATGATTGGATTAGGGAACACTCAATAAGAAATGGGAAGGTTCATATACAAATACCAAATTTAGAAAAATGAGTTGGATTAATATACATGGGTAATTCTCCCCTTGGACCCTTCTTGGCCAGTATCCTAGGCACTCCCCCCTCTTGTGAATTAATTCATCCCCCATCTCTTGTTCATCTCTCCTTAGCAGTTGGCATCACATTTTATTATTAAGACACACAATACAATTCACATATGATATCACTTTAGTGATAGCCACACATTATATCTACATAAGAATCAATTAAAATGTAGATTATAGTGGGGATGTTACATTCTCCTTCCCCTACAATTGTGCACCATCCTCGGTTCACTCTATGTTGATATACATATATATGAAAATTTACATCACAATACTTAGAATTAAAAATTCTACAATTTAACAACTCCAACAATAACTCCAACAAAAATCTCATGTTCCTCTCAACTCGCCGACCCAAGGAATGCACCATTCATTTATCAGGGATAACCCAAGGGATGTAGCATCTATTTATAAGGGATAACCCAAGGTATGTACCATTTTTTTTTATCAAGTCTAACCCAAGGAATGAGTCATTCTTTTATCAAGGTCCCCAACGCAGTTGGCTAGGAATCTAAGATGTGGTTCTATAATTTTAGTTGCTCAAAATGGAGTCTTGCATTATGTTTTCTTTATGCTCTCATGTAGCATCTTCAGGACCGTAGTAGGACCATTGAACCTTTATCAGCCCTATGCCTTTGTTGCTGAGCACTTTGACTTTCCAGTCTAGGATTTGTACTGGTTCCTCCTGGAAATCCCCTTTGTGCTCCACCTGGATCACATACCAATCGATTATGTGGTTAGAATCAAGCACATATTCTTTAACGATGACACATGAAATACATTATGCACTCTCATGGATGCAAGAAATGTTAACATGTATGCATTTGGCCCTATCTTTTCTAATATTTAAAAATGCCCACAATATCTCACTGCCAAGTTTGCGAAAATTCCTAATCTTAGAGAGATTCTTTTTTCCTTCACTTTCAAAAAAACATGTTCTCCCACTTTAAAATATCTGAAAATTGTTTTCTTGTCTACATAACGTTTCTTCCTATCATGGCCAACGTTTAAATTATGCTTTATCTTTTCCATTTTCTATTCCATTTCCTTTAACAATTATGGCCCAACAACTACTATGTTTGTTGGATTATCCCAACTCAATGTAGTGTTACATTTTATTCCATACAATGCTTCGAACAAAGTCATTTTCAATTAGGTCTGAAACCCATTATTGTAGGAAAATTCAACTAAATCAATATAATCTTCCCACTTTTATGGTTGATCCATCACATACATTCTAAGGATGTCCTCAATTATCCTGTTAGTCCTCTTTGTTTTCCCATCTGACTCTGGATAATATGTTGTACTAAGATTTAAATTTGTCCCAAATCCTTTGAACAAACCCTTCCAAAAATTGGAAGTAAAATTTAGATCTCTCTCTTAAACTATTAACTTAGGTACTCCATGTATCCTATCAACTTATTTCATGTAGATATATGCAATATTTTTTTCCTTGTGTGTATTCTTTACTAGAATAAAATGTGTTTTTTTAGTCAATTTATCCACCACTACCATGATGGAATCTTGTTGCTTCATTGTTCTGAGAAACTTACTAATAAAATCAATTGTAACTACTTCCCACTTCCATTCTAGAATGAAAAATGGATATAGAAAACATGTTGGATGCCTATGTCTAGTATTTACCTTTTGGAATTCTAGACATATGGCCATGCAATTACCCACTTCTTTCTTCATTCCTGGCGAAAAGTATTGGATTCTTACTGCTACGATTGTTTTTTGATATCCCGGGTGCCCAACATATGGAAAATTATGCATCTCCTTCAACACTACATTTTTCATCTCACTGGAATAGGGAACATATAATTTTCCCTTGTACATGAGAATTCCATCCTCTTTCAACTCATAATAATTAATTTTTTGTTGAAAATTACCTTGTTGTAATGCTTCTTTTATTTTCACATAGTGTTGATATGAATTTGATACTGCGATAATTTTGTATTTCAGTTTTTTCTTGTACATGTTGATGTTTGCAATATGCACTTCATGAGATCTCCTACTGAGTGCATCAACCAATTGATTTTCCTTTCCCTTTATATGCTTAATTTCAAATTCATATTCACTCAGAAATTCTAGCCATCTACTTTGTCTAGCATTTAGTTTTGGTTGTCCAAACAAATGCTTCAGATCACAATGGTCTGTTGTTAGCTCACATTTCTTACCCATAAGGTAATTCCTCCACATTTTCAATGCATGTATAATTTTTGCTAACTCCAAGTCATGTGTGACATAATTCCTCTCATGCTCTTTTAATTTTCTAGAGTCATAGCACACAACATGGTCCCTTTGAATGAAAACTCCATCGAGTCCTTCCTTGCATGCATCGATGCACACACCAAAATATTTGTTTGGATATACAATATCTAACATTGGTGCATTTCTCAATATTTCGTTCAACGGTTACAAACACTCTTCACACTTGGAATTCCATTCAAAATTCACTCCCTTAGTTTTCAAAGAAGTGATTGGAGTTGCAATCTTTGAGAATCATTTTATGTATCTTTGGTAATAACTAGAAAGACCCATGAATGATGTGAAATCTTTCAAATTATTTGGTGCTTACCATCCTATAATGGCCTCTATCTTCTTAGGATCAACTTCTATCCCATCTATTGAAATTATATTCCCCAAGTAGTGAATCCTCTTTTAATAAAAGATACACTTACTTGGCTTAGCATACAATTTATTCTCTCTTAAAACTTGCAATACCATTATTAAATGTTTCTCCTATTCCTCTTTTTCTTTAGATCATATAAGTATATCATCTAGGAGCACAATTAAAAACTTGTTTAGGTACTCCTTGAACACTCCATTCACCAAACACATCAGGAGCGTTGGGGCATTTGATAGCCTAAATGGCACTACCGTGAATTCATGATGCCCATATCTTATTATGAATGTTGTCTTGTTGATGTCTTCTTCCTTTTTCCTTACTTATGATAACCAGATCTCAAGTCAATCATGGAAAATATTCTTGCACCTTTCAGTTGATCAAACAAATCATCAATTATTGGCAAAGGATACTTATTCTTTATGGTAACCTTATAATATTCATGAAATCAATACACAACATTAAGGTTTCATCCTTCTTCTTCACAAAAAGAACCGAGGTTACCCAAGTATACATACTTGGGCGTATATACCCTGTATTAAAAAATTATTCAGGTTGCATCTGCAACTCCTTTAGTTATAGTATTCCCATTATGTATGTTGTCTTAGAAACTGGGGAAGCTCCTTGCACCAAATCAATAGAAAAATCAATGTCTCTCTTTGGTGGAAATCCTGGAATTTCTCTAAAAAAATATTCAAAATACCTCAATACTAGATGGTCTTTAATGCTTTCCACTTTGTATTCTAGTTTCTCTAATATACACAACTCTTAGAATGCCTTGAATATTTCCTTGCTTCCCTTCCTCACCAAGACATGTGATTGTCTTGTTGTAACTGTCTAGTATAGCATGATGTTTTTACAACCAATCCATGCCAATTAGAAATTGATATGAACCCAAAGGTATGATGTTTATATTTACCTTTTTTCTAAGTCCATTCATGTCTATCGGGCAATATTTAACCAACTCATTGATTTTCCTCTTAGCCCGCATGGCTAATAGAACTGACCAATATTTGTTATGCTTACTTCTTTGGAAATGAAATATTACAACAATGTTAGCATTTCTGTAACTATGGATACATCTAGAATTAATCAAAATTGCTATGGGTTGGTTGTCAATCTTAACTTCCACTTCGATCATGGGGGATTGATACTTCATTTTCTTAATGTCCAAGACTACATAAATACTTGGAATGATTCCTCCCGTGTCTTTCAATATTTCAACCTCCTGAATGTTGTGGAAAATCCTCATTTTTTCTCCTTTGTGAGGGAAGTCCCTATATAAATGATTTGTCTCACATCCCCAATATTGAACTTGTTGCATCCTTGGCCTTTTCCCAAATGAATCTGCATTCTTTTCCTCATTTTGGGCTACCTGGCCTTACTGATTTGTTTGGGAGTTATTTCTAAAAAAGGGTGGCTTAAAACCTTTCTTCCTTTGATCCTTTTCCCCTTTCATCCAGTCATTCCAAGACTTTTGGAAAAGTGGCCTTCCTTTGTTTTGCACATAAAAGTGTCTTTCTTTCCTTATGGTTTCCTCCAAGGTCTTGAGGTTTTCATATTGAATCTTTTCACTATATAAGGAGGGTAAACCACTTAGAAACATTTTTATTTTGACCTTCTCATCCTTGATGAAGTCAACATACTTGAAGAATTCAAAGAATCACTCCTAATATCCCTCGATTGTCATGGTTCCCAAATTGAGTTCAAAGAACTCTTTCATATTTCTCTCATAGTAATGCTTATTTTTTTTTTTCTTTGAAGCATCCTTTGAACTACGTCCATGAGATCCTCTTCTCATCAAGGTTCTTGGCTTGCTTAAGCTAATCCCACCACAAGGTTTCCTTTCCTTGTAAGTGGTAAGTGGAAATTCTAGCTTCTACTCGAGAGGGGTAATCATGAAACTAGAAACATTTCTTCATTTCCAATAGAAAAGACTTGTCCTCTTCACCCTTCCGATGTTCACCATTGAAATTAGGTGGCTTGATTTTCCTGAGTTTACCCTGCAAAATGTCTGCCTCAGGCCTTCTTCTTTGCCTCCAAAATGAGACACACTTTCACTGTCCTTGGCCCTGGACTTGGATCATTTCTTTTAGTTTACTTCCTTGGAGAATGGTGGTGCCTGCTCATGCTTATTTTCTTCCTATCATTTTCTTGATCATCCCTTTTTCTGTGGGATCTAGATGTTGATACTTGTCTATCACTAGCTACTTTCTTGGTGAAAGAATCTTTGTTAACTTGCTTATGAAAAACGTTTAATATCTAAAGTATCTCTTCTTGAGCCTTCATAATCATTTCGTTATCACCTATGTATATTTTCACTTCCCTATGCATGCTTCTCATAGTGACAAATTTTTTCCTATCTCTTCTTCCATTTGACTCTATCTCGACATTCCCCATGCTAACATGCAGACCTATGATCTCTTCCTCATGGTTGTAAGATCCTTGAGCATCTTCCATAAATACATTCCTCATATAATAAATCAATTTTCTTTATGTACCTCTAATTTTGCAATAAATGTGCATGTAATAATTACTATTATACCATGTGTATTGTAAAACATTTCATTGATTATAATATATGTTGTTTCCTCATCAATTTATGAAGGATAGATTGCATCAATTCACACTCTGATTCCCTAGATGAATTCCTATCTAAAATATATTTCCAATGTTTGTAATCATGCCCCAATCCAATCTCCAAGATGAAAGTTATGGCTTCTTGAAAAATTCATTTTCACCATTTTCTATGCATTCTCTACTTGTGCAATTTTATTGAAATGCCAATTTTCATCAACTGCAGAAGAAAATATGCCAGGAACTGAATAAAATTTTGCATGAGACATAGATAATAATAACAACATGGAATCCATAAAAACTCTCAGAATTTCAATATAATGTTCGAGTCATAAATTACAACAATCTGGAATCTGCAACTTTGTCTTGTTTTCACTCCTTTTTCTAGACTTAGAATTTTTAGCAGAACTGACTATCTCTCAATCTGTGCATTTCTTAAAAAGTTTCATAGAACCAATTTTTTTTCTATTCATGCATATATAAAAAGTTGACGAAATCAAAATTTCTAGTTTTGTGATACATGGTGACTTTTCCTTCTTTGAAAATCTCAAAAATCCCTAAAAAGTGGCTCAGAATAGTGGATTTTGGCCTATTTCAGTGTCCCTAGTCTAATCCCCATAGGATTTATTCAGTTCCTTAGTGGGTTATTTTTTAATCTACTTTTTGGACTCTCCCCGAGAGTTTCATCTTAATCTAGAATTTTGTTAATGATATGGACCCAAATCTTTAAAAATCACTATTTTGCAATTTCCGCCAAATCCAAGCAAAATTGGACAAGGGCCCTCTCTGGTTCTTTTGTAGACCACCTCTCTGTGAAAAAAAAACCCCTAAGTTTCATCCAACTATGCTTTATTTTTAATTATTTATGGACAAAATATGAAAATGGTTGCAGACTTGTTGATGCTTGAATCCGTCAGGACTGAAATGAGAACCTCATGAGGACATTAGTCCCCCTTTGTTTTTTGAGAGGTGGTTCTCCTATTTGGCTAAATGATATATCTTTGAATATCTTGGATTNGGGGGGGGGGGGGGTACTAGGCAACAAACCTCAAATATTTAGTGCTTGGATTTATATGAAAGATGGTTTTTCAATAACCAAATATGATCTTTATGTGCAACAAAATTCTTTTAATTAGAAAAGATTAAAGGAGGGATTCAATATCAGAGTCAAATTGTGATCAACATCACACACAATGTTGTTAATAATATATAAATATATCCATATATTCTTCATAGGAGAGAATGATTTGATCATCTAAAAAAAATTTAATAGAGTACTACAATCAAGATCAAAAGAGAATTTGATAGGTCAACCTCAAATAACTCATATTCAAAAATTTGGGTTACAAGACGATACAATGAAGATCAACCCCGAAGCAATTGTTTGTTGAGTTTTATTCTTGAAAAAATGTTCTTCATTACAAAAATATTTGAAAGCCATGTATGTGGCTGAAAATACTCCATGATCATATAATAAAAGACTTTAGAAGAATATAAGAAGAACACTCAACAACCCAGCCTTGTGCCCAACTCTAAGATTCAAGCATAAAACTATGAGAAGTGGTGTAGAAGAATATATATAAACCAAAAAAATGGAGAAGTTGGATATTTATTTATTTTGATCAGAAACTTGATTGTGTATCCATGGTTGTACCTTCTTTTTCTTCTGATCTTCTTCCCTTCCCCTCTGACAATATTGATTCTTGGACCTCTTGATGAAGCCTCTCTTCTCTTGTTAAGAAGAGATTTTCTAACTACATGAGTAGTTAGAGTTTTCTTCCTCTTTTGAAATTCTCGTACAAGTTTGTTCTTGAAACATTCCCTTTAATTAATGCCTCATTAATTCCTCAAGAATAAATTCACATCATTAATACAAGTACATTTAAATTCGCTCCCTCTCCTTCCTTTTTTAATAAAATTTTTAATTAAACTTTCTTTTTTTTAAATTTAAGTAATATTCCACTAAAAGAGGATGATTGTAATTTAATTTTATAGAAGTTAAAATCAAATTTTTATCTAATTAAAACACTTCTTATGTTATCTTAATCTTCCCATATTTCCAACAATATACAATTTTCCCAAATCCATCGCCTAGATCTCAAGATATGAGCTCGTGAAGTTGAGTTGTCACACAGGCTCATTAAAAAATGAAGCTGACTAATATTTTAATTTATGAGACAAATGTATCAACCTTAAACACTTGAACTTGTACCGTCATCTTTTATACCGAAATACCTTTCCAACGATATGAATTTTTCTGTAAACGGAGGTTGGGAGCTCAAGATATAGCCTTTGCAAGATCTTGACTCAGCCACCATTGATCAAGTTAGCTTGGTAAGTGTGAACCCTTGATTTAATTTTGACCTCCTTTGTTGAATTTCAAATTTTCTTCATTATTCTTATCCCACATGTATGAGAATAAACATTTCTTAGTGATATATAATGTTAAGTGTAACATACACTTGATAAGAAATAAATAAGAGAGGAGACTATGGAGCTTGGAAGATTCGACCCTTGGAAAATCGTTGAATATAATAATAATTTTGCATTCCAAGTCAACCAAAAATATGCCTAGTTAGCAATGATGAGTCACCCAACCAAATGTTTCCACATTTCATCACTTAGTAGGCCAATAATCTTGCAATAAGAATCCTACGTATGGCATCCAATAAATCATGCCATGTGTCACTTTTTGTATGCTTCCACGTGTCTCCATTAATTAGTTTCCATGTGGCAGCATCCATTTAACTTCCATGTGTCACTTGGAGATGTTCCTCATAGAAATTAGGATAATAAAAATATTATTAAAATAATATGGTGGGTTCAAGGGTTTAAGTGAATGTAGAGGTAGGCGAGGAAATCACGATGGACACGGATAATACATAGTATGAAATGAGTGTGAAAATTTCTAAGTGTAGGTGAAGTGGTGAGGATAGGTATATAGTAGTAAAAAGAAGTTGTAAAATCTTCTAAGTTTTCAGAATACATCGGTCGGTCAGACTTTCAAATAACATATGAAATAAAATAAAAAAACAACCCTTACCAATCCGACTTGGAAATAACATATGAAATAAAAAAATATCAATCCTCACCAACCAAGAACCCGTTCCCGTGAACTCGTGAACTTGGGGTAACTCACATATTTGGCCAAGTGTTCAAGGATTTACATAGTAAAGAGTAGTAAAAAGAGTTGTGTGCATTATGAAGGTGATGAAAGTCAAAGTGCATTGTGAGGGTGGATGAGATAAATCCAAGTGTTGGAGGAGTTACATAGTAAAGAGTAGTAAAAAGAGTTGTATGCATTATGAAGGTGGTGTAAGTCAAAGTGCATTGTGAGGGTGGATGAGATAACACATACTCTTAGGAAATATCACCAACCCATGAACCCACGATAAGCCATAGTAAATAAGACTAAGTATGGAAAGTATATAATGGGTTAAGTGAAATATTGAAAATATGAAAATGAAAAGAAATATATGGGAAATAAATGAATTACTTGAAATTTGGGAAAGGAAAAAGGAAAAAGGAAAGAAATGAAAAATGGGATAATGAAAATGGAAAGGAAAATAAAAAGAAGTGGCGAAATAGAGGAAAATGGAAATGAAAGTGAACGTAGAAAGGAATAAGGAAAAATGGATAAGTGTGAAAAATGGTAATGGGAAATTTAAAGTAATGAGAAAATGGGAAAAAACACCAAGTATAAAATGAGAGAATGAATAGAGGTGAAGGGAAAATAGAGGAGAGAATGTGTCACTTAGAACGTTTTTCATATTTCTTCTTGTAATACCTCCATTAGACTTCTGGACAAAAGTATGTGTATCTTGGTCATGGAGACTCTGATGTTGATTCCACAAAATGCATGGTGAAGCTGATACCGAGGGATATGCAATGAACATATAATAGTTAAAAAAAAATCATCTTCCAATATACTTTTTTTTATCATTCTAGGAGAAAGAATATGTAGGTGACCAAATTTCGGTCAACATGACTTTGTTTCTTTTTTTTTGAAACTATGGAACAATTTTTAATATGTGTAATCTACGCCATCAATCTCAGGTTTGGAGAAATATGGGTGATTGATCTACTCTTTATCATCCATCAGTGACCGAATATATCTTTAGGTCTGCACAATACTTCCCCAAACTGTTGATACAAAAGTCGTCCATGAACCCAACTCCTTGATGCTTGTCAAATACACTTTCTCAAATCAATTTACTTGACCATAGACCATCGACCACTTCTCTTGGTTGACATGGAAACTATTGATGTGGCATGACATGTGGATACTGACATGGTATGACACATCATCCTAAGGTGTCAATTTGGATGATGTAGCGTGACAGATGGATGATGATGTTGAAAAACAAGTGGATGATGATGTCATCATCCTCTTTCCCCATTGACCATCAACTGATTTCATTTAAAAGAAAAAGACACCTTGCCGATTAAAATGACGTGCAACCATCAACCCATCAGTTATTGATGAATTCTCTTGCTTTGTTCGAAACACTTCGTCGAATCGATCGACGCTCTACCACCAACCCACTGACCATCGAAAATTGAAAATACTTCGGTGGATTTAGCCAAACCTCGATCGTCATCCATCGAAGGTCATAGATGTTTTATTTCCTAACCAAAGTCTTCCTTATTTCGGTTGATCCGTCCATTGGACGTCAACGACTTTTCTTGGAAATTTCCAACAATTAAGAATTTTTCAACATTCTGTAATTGATCTGGACCATCAATTTGATCCCTTTCACAACCCCTAATTTAATCATGGTTGTTGATCTCATAGACCTTTCAAATGGTCGAATCCTTATGATTTTTTAAATTTTTCATAGTGAATCTCGACCATCAATCACAGATCAAAGATGATCTTAGCCGTTGATTCTTCAAACTACCTGTAACTCTATAGGAGTCCACTAAAAATCGAATTTCGACCATTCTAGGTCAAATTTCGACCATTCCATGTTGAATTTTGATATGCAACTTAACCTCTCTAATACATTAACCTTTTTAAACCATTCAGAGTCATTCAAACTTGGATTTTTCCCACAAATTTGGGGATTTCTCTCCAAATTCTACGTTTTCCCCAAATCGGTTATAGACAAAATCTACAACAAAAAATTTAACCAATTCGTTATGTTTTGCACCCATACAAGTCATTTTTTATAACTGGAAGGTATGATACCATAATGTAACATCCCCCAACCCAACTGAGGAACATTACAATGCAAAATACACATAAAAATAAAATTTACAGCTAACTAATTTAATTCTTTTAGTATTAGTAGATTTCTTGTAGCTTACGACTACAAATTAAATAGATTTAACTATTGTATACAACCATAGAATAGATGCATCTAAAACATGATAATAATCAACATGAAAGGCAATTACACAACTCATTACAACATCATATAAATCATTCTCATTTACATGGAGTTCATGCACAACAATAACACATGTAAATAACTCAACAACAAGACAAAACATTTATCTTTAAACAAGAATTGTGAAACCAACTACTTGGGATGGAAATTCCACCCAACCATAGATTGACTGTTCCAAATCTCAATAGCCATTCACCCCCGAGTTGAGTCTAGTAGTCCACAAAAGAGGGTGGTCTCTCACAGTCCACTCACAACCTAACTGACATTCTCCTACAACCATCCAATTTTTCTACCAACTCTCTTCCTCTTGACCTTCCCAACCCAAGGAATGTACCATTCGTTTATTAGGCATAAAAAAAGGGATGTACCATCCATTGATAGGAATTATCCCAAGGAATGTGCCACTCTTTTATCAAGGTCTCTCTGACATAGGCAACTAGGAATCTTTCAGTTGGGAACTCAATGGAAATTGTTGCTAGGAAAATTCTCAACAAACCAACAACAAACACTTGTTGTTTTAGTGAAACTCACACATGACTTCACTCTTTTGGCCTGACAACCTTGATATTCAATTTTCCATCTCCAATTCACTCAAATTACGCTCCATCCAAATCTGAAATCCACGCTCCATGGATGCACCAACCCCAAGATATCTTTCTTTCTCTCTCCTTGCTTCCCATGCACAAAACTTGACTAAGTAAAAATTGTGGTCCTAGTCTATATAAATTTCCTCTCCTTTGGATTTTTTTTTGACTCACACACTTCCCCAAGATGATTATACTAAATCCCCATGTGCCCAATAACTTTGTGATGTGACTACTCGCACCCACCATCTTACATGTATTCAATGATTGGCTTAAGGAACACTCAATTGGAAATGGGAAGGTTCATATACAAATATAAAATTTAATAAAATGGGTTGGATTAATATACATGGGTAATTCCCCCCTTAGACCCCTCTTAGCGATTATCCTAGACACTCCCCCCCTCTTTTGGATTAAGTCAACCCCCCTCTCTTGTCCATGTTGCCTTAGCAACTGGTATCACTTTTTATTATTAAGACATAGAATACAATTCACATACTACATTACTTCAGTCATAGCTAGACATTATATCTACATAAACATTAATTAAACTTGGGATTATAGTGGGGATGTTACAGTGTAGAGGTTGGTCGGAGTCAACACGTTCAGTATGGATAAGTGGTTCAGAGGAGGGACACTAGAATATTCTCATGAATTGGTTGATAGTGGAATTGAATTCAACAATTTGGTTATAGATATGGTCTTGGATGTGGTCCATTTTTCCATGAATGGTTAGAATGTCCCTATTTAGTTGGGCATGAAGGGAAGTAAGCTCAGTATTCAATTTATGATTGGTTTCTTCTTAGTAGGTGGGAGCCGTGAGGGGTTGAGAAGTGGGTCCATGGACAAGAAAATAGAGAAGTGATATATACCATGATGATCATAGAAGTGAGAGGAGACCAATGGGTTAAGAGGGAAATAAGGTTGTCAGGAAGGGTATGGGTCCATGGGGTAAAAGAAAGGTTAAAAATAATAGTTATCACAACGATCAAGGTGAACAAGGGAATCCAATGAGATAGGTCTCAAATAAGGGTGTGGGAAGTTAAACAAAAAGGTTGAAAAAGATAGGTATCATAATGATGAGGGAGAAAATGGAAATCCAATGAGACAAGTCTCAAATAAGGGTGCGAGAAGGCAAAAGAAGGTTAGAAATGATAAGTATTACAATGATCATGGAGAAAAGGGGAATACAATGAGATAGGTTTTAGAGAACTATGATGGAAGGACCCATACTTTTGTTTTTCACTCCTGCGGAGTTATGCTCCAATCTAAATAATATTGCGATGTCAAAATGCCCAAATTCTTAACAGGAAAAAATTTGTAGTAATTTCTCAACCTGAATGTACAAGGAAAGGTTGCAAGGAAATATATATTCTCTGTTCCTTTTGATTTATGTTTCTGTCCCAAAGGTTATGGTTTTCAGAGTGCCTACAGACAAGGGTTTACCATGTGCTATAACTCTCTAATATATGTGTGGGGTTGAATAGTACTACTTTACCCAATATCCCAGGGCACCAACTAAGGAGGGTAGACCATACCCTTATCCATACTACTTGATTACCCAGGTACTAGAGAGTATCTTCCCCAGTGATGTTCTTGGTGTCACTATAGTAGTCAAGACACAGATCATTTTATCTATGGATGGTTTCAGAATACCTAGGGGGGATCTCGATATACCAGAGGTACTTGGAAGCATAAGTCTATATGCATGTGCCATTTGATTCAATACCACTCGAAGGGATACCAACAAGGGTTACAAGGGTGTCCAAAAATTTGAGCTTAGAAATCTCTTGTATTTCCTGTGTGTATGCTTCCCCAACCATGGATTTATGTACTGAACGACAAATCACTATAGTTTAAAGATGCCAAAACGCGTCTCTACCTTGGAAAAAAAATCAACCCACAATTATTGCAAATTAAAGTGCTTTGATACCACTTGTTATGCACCTGGTTATGTGATATTAAGCAAAAACAAGAATATAATGGAAGGTACCAACAAAACAACAAAATGTAGAGAATAACACACCAAAATTATACCTTTATTGAAATGGGAGAAATTTTCACTTTCCTCTTCGAGGGGGAAACCTCCAATAGAGAAACACTCTATTACAATAATTCTCAAGACAAATCTTTCTCATACCTCCTACTTTTATTTATATTAGTTCTATCTTCTAAAGAAGATTTTGGAGGAATATCTTTCTAGAAGTGAAAGACTCTATTAGGTCTTCTTACATTGACATGTTTGTATTTATTAAATAAGCTTTATTAACTAATTTCATCCTTTATTACATGTAAAATACATTATTCTATCTATGTGAGGGGTTAGGGAGGTTAGATCCCTAACAATATCACAGTTCGTATTTCACATCTTGATCCACATGATCTGTTACAGGATTTCGAATCACATTCATCATATCTATAATGACCCAAAGGATATTCTTTTATAGTTTCAATATCTAACAGAGTTCCACAAAATACATAGGATATTTTCTACATGTAACCGTCGATAGTTAGATTGAACCCCACAAATTTGGTTTTGTTGAGTCGACTTGACAAGGATCGACCTGACTGACTATCCGCCCAACTAGTAGGCAATTGTTGGGTTGGTCAATCCATTACCCAACTATATTTGACTGTTGGTTGACTATTTGAGTGATAGGAATGTCGAATACTCAAATGAATGGTGTGGTGTGTTGGTGAATCACTCGAACGAATGTATCTAGATGAAGTTTGACCTCTTGAATGACTGACCTCGAGATATGTGTGATGAATCATCAAGGCATGATATTGTAACACATGTTTCTGCAGGTTCTTCAATCGACCAATATTCCCCACAAATACCTTCACTGAATTCTTCATCGTTGTCAACTATTTCTCTTCTTTTCCCAGACTACTCAAAAATGTTGTGGTGGAGATGACTTCTTATTTTTGTATCACATGGAAGGGCTCATCCATGCCTCCAATGATTCCTTCTACCAATCTGATCACATAAATACAAGGCATCCTCCCAAGGTTCCTCTTCATCGTCAAGGGTGCACTTGGTGTTATGGCCTGTTCCAATAATACTAAGAGACTTTCATGAATGAGAGGAGTGAATTTGGAAAATCTAAGGAAGTCCAATCCCAATATCATTGCATGATCATACAATGGAGCTACCAATAGATCCATGTTTCCAAACCATTCCCCCACTCTCAATGGTACTAAATGAATAATCCTTGTCACTAACATCACTATTGAGTTCATCACTTTACATGTTCCAGTTCTTCTCTTAGGTTTGTGATGAATTGACTTCGAGGATTTCTCTCTCACCAAATTTTGGTTTGCACCAGTGTTAAACAAAGATTCCATATCCAACCCACTTATTGTTTTATTCAAATTAGATTCCATCGACTTCTTCACTTTGCAAAAACTGTCCTTGACCTCTTATCTTAAACTCCTTCATGCATCCCACCAACATTTCCATGACTTAGCTCATTTATTCCATCATATTCTTCACTTGAACCATCTTCATCAAGGGTTCAATATCTTTCTATGTTTGTGTGATTCAAGCCTCCTCTTTCTCAACCAATAGAGCCAACCTTCCTCGCATTAGAGAGTCCCTCACAAAATGATTTTGTGAACATAATTAACACTCAATCAAGTTTCATTTCTTATTGTGTGGTCTAGGTTGATCCTTTCACTAGCAGATTTGGCCCATTTTGCGACGGTTGTTTTGATGCTTATGCAACATTATGTCGTTGATATGGTGATGAATTTGGAGTCTCTGAAATGTCTATTTAGGTGACGTGGTGTTTGCGACGAACTTGAGAAAACGTCGCACAAGCGATGATATAGGCAAACAATCTCAAACCAACTTTTTGTCTATATTGCGACAACAACTTTTATAGTTAAACCGACGCATCAATAGAAGTTGTCATCGAATCGACGATGACAACTTTCCGTTGTTTATATAGAAAAACCATCGAATCGATAATCATTGTTGTCGCATATGCGACGACAACTTTTCATTGTTTATATAACATAACCGTCGCATAGATAAAAGTTGTCGTTCGATATCCGATGACAACTTTCCATTTTCTATATGGAAAAACTGTCGCATATATAAAAGTTGTCATCGGATATGAAACAACAACTTTCCATTGTTTATATAGCAAAACCGTTGCATATATAACTGTTGTCGTCGGATATGCGATGGCCAAAATTTGTTTAGAAAAAAAACAAAAAAATATTTTGGGCATCAATTTTGATATTAATATTAAATCCCAAAGGTTATTGCATGAGCCCCGTATTGATTTCACAAAGCCTTGGGACTTATTTGATGGAGCTTATCAAGGCTCACCAAAAATATGTGGGGATGGAGTCATACTCTTTGGAGCCAATCATGGCACTATGCTTGGAGAAAAAATCTATGTTCGAGGAGGCCTCATTTTTCCATATCTACATGGATTTTAATAAAAAATAGGATATGTTGTCAAAATAAGACATCATGCTACAAGGCTCCTTGTGGGAATGTGAATACAAGGACAATTCTCTACTAGAAGATACTCAATTGTCTGTGTTTTGATGTTTGGTTGATAGGTCTTGGGGTAGATATAGAATTATGTTTTCTTGGAGGTTAAAGACGATTCTAGTTATGTTAGGTTTTGTCTAGATTGATTTTGTATGGCTATGTACGAATCATATAT
>ML796371.1:102010-114103 GCA_009831015.1 Picea engelmannii
CACTTTCTTATTTTGTAATTCTTTTCTTTAATTATCTTCAGGGCCTACATGTACAATTCACTTTGTCATCTTCAAAAATTCATTTCTCCTCAACCATGAGGATCCACATGACGTGCCACATACCACCGGAAACAGCATGATGTGTACTATCCATCCATGGGTGTTGTATCTGCATGCGAATTTTCCTTCATGTCCAAATAACTTCATCAATCTTGTGGTCCAAAACCCATGACTAGGGTTGACATCAATGACAACAACCAATCTTCCAACAAACACAAGGTCCAATTAAATTCCACCACATGGAAATGAAACATCAACATGAATGAACTTGGAAGGACTAGTGGATATGATGTGGACTAATGATTAAATGTCTAAGGAGATCTGTCTCGAGAATCCTTATAGGATCCATGTATTGTGTTCTCACACCTCCCATATAATAAGATTCATGTCTTGTGTACTAACACCTCCCATATAAGAAGGGCTATGCATATTTGATATGGATAGAGGAGAAAAGTAGTGAGGGAGCGACCCAAAATTGTAGCAATATAGTTGCAATATAGTTCTAAATTACGTCTTATAGTTGCATATAGTTGCAATATACAAATGTCGATGATAGATCAATTACATCTTATATGCCATATTCTAACCCTCTTGTTATAAATTTCCCTACCACTACATTTATCCTATTTAATAGACTATGGTGCTTGGGTGGGATATGGGTGTCATTCACAATTGTTTCACACCATGTATGGAACTTAGGTCTTGTCCATGGTCAGGGAAAGAGCATAAGGTTTTTAGGTCCTATTTGTATATAGTTGCATATAGTTGCATATAGGTTTTTAGGGAAAGAACATAAGGCATATTTCTTAGTTGCATATAGTTGCATAGTTGCAATATAGTTGCATACAAAATTGTTGCAATATAGCTGCATACAAAATTGTTGCAATATAGTTGCATAAGTTGCAATATAGTTGCATATAGTTGCATAAGTTGCAATATAGTTGCATAAGTTGCAATAAAGTTGCATATAGTTGCATAATATGCGATATAGTTGCATATAGTTACATAATATGCAATATAGTTGCATTTGACCACTCACCGATATTTGGGAATATAGTTGCAATATAGTTGCATAAGTTGCAATATAGTTGCATTTGGAACCATTGGTACGTTTTCATAATAAGAATAGGTCTCAAGGTGTGTACCATGACTAGAGAGGAAAAAAAGGGAATTAGGTCCTAAACATATTTTCTTTGGCTCATTGGCCATTACCAAGGCCTCAAACCACCACATCTATCCTATTTAATAGACTATGGTGCTTGCGTGGGATATGGGTGTCATTCACAATTTTTTGCATAGTTGCATGTTGCATAGTTGAATCTAATTTACAAGTTGTTGGTAAGCACTTATACTAATGGGTGTAATAGTTATGTTGTCCTTGAGTAGAGAAATAAAGAAGACAAGACCAATATTGTCCCTGGAAAGAAGGCCATGTTGTGGCATCAAAGACTGGGACATATTGGAGAAAAGGGCCTTCAAACACTACATGGTAAAGGTATGGTTGAAGGTATGTCTAATTGCACTCTAGATTTTGATTTATGTGAACATTTCATATATGGTAAACATAATCAAGTAAGATTCCCATCCGGTGCTACAAGAGCAAAGGGGATCTTAGAGTTGATACACAGTGATGTGTTTGGACCTGTGCCTCTTCCATCACTAGGTAAATCTGTGTATTATGTTTCATTCATATATGATTTCTCAAGGAACAGATGGATTTATTTTCGCAGAAAGAAATCTGAGGTATTTGATAAATTTAAAGAGTTTAAGGCTCTGGTAGAAAATCAGGCAGAGAAGAAAATAAAGGTATTAAGAACAGATAATTGTGGGGAATTATGCGGAAATGAATTCGAAGAATTCTGTAAGAAGTGTGGTATAGCAAGGCAGAAGACTAATCCATACACACCTCAACATAATGGATTTGCAGAAAGGATGAACAAGACACTGATAGAAAAACCAAGGGGCATGCTCAGTGGTGCCGAGTTAGGATAGGAATTCTGGGAAGAGGCAGTGGGTGCAGCATGTTACCTAGTCAATTGATCACCCTCATCAACGTTGGATGATAAAACTCCACACGAGGTATGGACTGGTAAGACACCCTCTCTTGAACATCTCAGAGTGTTTGGTTGTGATGCTTATGTACATGTTCCAAAGGAAAGTAGAAGTAAGTTGGATAATAAGGATGGAAAGTAAATCTTTATGGGTTATAAAGATGGTGTGAAAGGTTATAAGCTCTGGAACCCATAAACTAAGAATATTGTTTATAGCTGGGATGTTGTTTTTAGAGAGGTAAAAGATGTGTCCAAACAGGAATTCCTACCAACCCAAGACGAACCTGAGAAAATAGAGCTTGATTTGGATGATGCAAAATTTGAATCATCTGAAGAAGATGAATTAGAAGAAGAATAAGAACCTCATACACCAGTATTGAGGAGATCAGTGAGAGAAAGAAGGAAACCAGAAAGGTATACTCCACCTGATTTTCGTTCCAATTTTTCTTTATCTATTACTGATGATGATCCTAGAACTGTCAGGGAAGCAGTGAATTTAGAGGATAGTAAACTCTGGAAGAAGGTCATGGTTGAAGAAATGGATGCCTTGAATAATAATGAGGCATGGGATATAGTTGAGTTTCCATCTGGAAGAAAATCTATTGGTAGCAAATGGTTGTTTAAGAAGAAGTTTAATACAGAATGAAAAGTGGAGAAATACAAAGCTCAGTTAGTAGCAAAAGGTTATTCCCAAGTAGAGCGAATTGACTTTGGTGAGACTTTTTCTCATGTTGCTAATTTAACTTCTATTAGATTTATTTTATCTATTGTTGTTTCTTTTGATCTTGAAGTGGAACAGATGGATGTGAAGACATCATTCCTACATGGGGATCTAGAAGAAGAAATCTACATGAAGCATCCAAAAGTATTTGTAGTGAAAAGAAAGAAAGAGTTGGCCTGTAAGATAAAGAAGTCACTATATGGTCTGAAGAAATTACCTAGGATGTGGTACCAAACATTTGACACATACATCCTTGGATTGGTATTTGTGAGAAGCAGAGCTGATCACTGTGTATATTCCAAGGAGGTTGGTAATCACTTCATTTATGTAGTGTTGTATGTTGATGACATGTTGTTGGTAGGAAATAACATGGATGTTATCAAGAAGGTGAAATCACAGCTATCCTCCAAATTTGACATGAAGGATCTCGGTGCTGCTAACTTCATTCTGGGAATGGAGATTAAAAGGGATCATGCAAACAAGAAACTATGGTTGAATCAGAGAAAATATGTTGAGACAATATTGCAAAGGTTTATTATGCATGGAAGTAAACCGATCAAGGTTCCTATTCCTATAGGTGTAAAGTTATCTACAGATCAGTGTCCCAAGGCATAGGAAGAAGAAGAGGACGTGTCCCATGTTCTATATTGCAGTGCAGTTGGCAGTTTGATGTATGCAATGATCTATACTAGACCAGACATTGCACATGTAGTGGGAGTTTTGAGCAGGTATATGTCAAAACCAGGGAAGGAGCATTGGACAACAATAACGAGGGTCTTCAGGTATCTTCATGGCACTACCAGTTATGGATTGTGCTACCAAGGAAGACCAGGATTGGACAGAGTGGTGGACATACATGGATTTGTTGATGCAGACTGGGCTGGAGATCTGGATCGCAGAAGATATACAAGTGGGTATGTGTTTAACCTATTTGGAGGAGAAAGCATTTGGATGAGAAAAAGACAGGTTGTAGTGGAACTCTCAACTACATAATCTGAATACATGGCAACCACTCATGCAAGCAAGGAAGCGATATGGTTACAAAGATTGTGTTTAGATATTGGGTTGGTAAACAAGTAGTAAGATTAGATTGTGACAATCAGAGTGCAATCTTCCTGGAAAAGAACCCAGCTTATCATTCGAAGACAAAGCATACCGATGTTCAATATCACTTTATGAGAGACATGGTTGAAGAAAAGAAGGTGTTGTTGGAAAAGTTTGACACTTTGAAGAATGTTGCAAATTCATTGACAAATTTTGTGAGCACAAAAAAGTTCTCCTAGCATAGAGTAACAATGGGCATTGCTTCTCTAGATTGTTGACTATATAATCATGTGGACCCCTGGATCCAAAGAAAACAACAAGTGGGAGAATGTTGGGTATGTGTTATATTCTTTTCATGTGTGTTTGTGTGATCCAGGTGGATATCGGTGGCCACCCACCTTTTCCAAATGGCTCAAAATAGTTTTCTGGCCATTTTGGCAATTTACTATTTTTAGCAGGTTTTAACTTTCGGGGCCATTTTGAGGGTCCAAATGAAGGTTTTTCTAGATTGAGGTTCTCAATGATAGCCAAATGCATAATTGAGCCCCAAAAATGAATCTCCTTGACAATACCTTTCCAGCAAGCTATCACACGCCTAAAACGGAGATCGTATGCAAAAGTTACGACCCCGGGAAGTTGATGTACTCACTTACCCAAACGGGGCCCACATGACTTTTGGCACTTCATCTCCTAGGGTTAGGTTTTTGGATGTCTAGGAATTTTTGCATTCCCATTTATTGTAAAAGGGCCTTCATAGCCTCATTTTAATCATCTTCTTGCGAATGTGAGTAGCCATCACATCTCTTCTCAGAGATAAGCTGCCACCATTCTAGCGAGTCTTTCACTCTGTATTTTTACAGTCTCTATACATTTCTTTCATTAATAGAAATCGTGTAATACTATATATCTGTGAATCTTGTTATATTTTTTCTATATCTCGGTTAAATTTTTGTCTCTCTTGCAATATCTCTGAATATTTCTGTGTTATATCTCCGCTCTCATTTCATGCCAAAAATAATCTGGATCAGTGGTATCAGAGCAGGCTCCTCTTGATCATTTTTCAGTGCATGTCCCCGACGAGGTCTGAGTATAGAAAGTTGGGTCTCGAGCTTGTCTCTCTTGAGGACAATCTCTCTCGCACACCCAGGAAACCCTCAATGGCTGAAGAAAAGAAAAATGATGGAGCAGACGATCCTATTAGTCTGTTGTTTGAGCAAGCTCTCACGCGACAGAGGGACAAAATGATGGAGATTTTTTCCCACATCCTTCAACACCTACCGATAGCATCAGGCACATCTTCATCAAGCGACCACTTTGGAGGCACCTCGCCTTTCAAGGTATAGGTTAATTTTGATATTCTCATATTTGAAGGTCAAATAGATGCAGATGCCCTAGATAAATGGTTAAATCTGCTAGAAGGTTATTTCTCTGTTCATAATTTTTCAAACAAGGAAAAGATCACCTTCGCACTCCTTAAGACTCTCCCCCATGTCAAACATTGGTGGGAAACTTACTAGGAGCAGAGTTCCACAGAGGATTCTGGAATATATGGGGCCAAGCCCACTTGGGAATTTTTTTTGGATGCGGTAAAGGAACAATACTACCCTATTGGCAACTATGAGGACCGGTACATGAGATGGACCACACTACGGCAAGAGAAGGGCCAATCATTTATGGAGTTCACCAATAGCTTCCATACCTTGCACACCAAGCTAGGTATCAAAGACTCTGAATGACATTTGGTTCTAAAATACCGTGGGGCTCTACACAGATACATCCAAACTGAAATGGATTTTCTGGACATCTCATCACTCGGTGCTGCCTATCGATATGCTGTTAAAATCGAGCAGAAATTTAAGCACCAGAAGAAATGGGAGTTTGGGTCTGCAAATCCACCACAACCAAAGTATGAAAAAGACAACCCTAACAAACAGTCTCCCGAAAACTAGTCCAAGCCACAGGAAAAGAAGGGTCATGGGAATACAAAGAAGGACACCGGAAAATGGTGCGATTTCCAAAAAATCCCTTGGCACAACACCGATGAATGTCGCTCAAAAAATTCATTGGTGGCTGAGATCAAAGACAAGGAGCCGAACCCTGATTCAGAATCTGATTCTGAAAATACTAGTAAAAGACAGATCATCGACGCAGACCCCACTGTTATTGTCGCGATCGCAGCAATTCAACCAGAAGAACCAACATATCCAGAAGAGGGGGAGCACCTTTTTCATTCACAGATGTGGGTGAAGGGGACCCTGCTGCATTTTATTCTTGATAGCAGAAGCCAGAAGAACCTCATCTCAGCAGAGGTCATCAAACAGTTGGGATTGTCGACAACACCACACCCGCAACCATACAACATTGGGTGGCTTCGCCAAGGACGAGATCTTTGTGTCAGCCAACAGTGTCAATTGTCATACGGCATCCAACCCTTCAAGGATGAGGTATTATGTGATGTTGCCCCACTGGATGTCTGTGATGTTCTCTTGGGCCAACCATATATGTGGAAATGCCATGCTATCTACGAGTCTCGACCCCGTAGTGTCATTATTACTCTGGGGGTCATCTCTACAGGATACCAGAGGTAGTTCCAACTACTGCCCCACCTAAACTGTGCTGCAAGGTAGTATCTCATACTACAAAATTCATCTTCTCCACAATCTGTTCAAAGGGTGAACAGAAGGATACTGTAGCCACCACAGCTTCAGCCAAAGCACCTTCTATCCAACAGAAGCAGGTCGACAAGGTTGCAACAAAGCACGAAGATTCCTTCTGCACACAGTCATCTAAAATAGCCAGACTGGTTAAAAAGGTCCAAACCTTCCAGCCATAGGTTCGTGACAGATTTCCACAAACTAAGCAGCGTGACTTCTCCAGCAAGACAAGCAGCTCACCAAGATGCAGATTCAACAAATGCTTTTCCCTCTCCCCCGGGAACTCAATGAAATGGAGACCATTGCTTCTTAAGGAGGGAGGATTGATCCAGGTGGATATTGGTGTCCACCCACCTTTTCCAAATGGCTCAAAACAGTTTTCTGGCCATTTTGGCAATTTACTATTTTTAGCAGGTTTTAACTTTCGGGGCCATTTTGAGGGTCCAAATGAAGGTTTTTCTAGATTGAGGTTCTCAATGATAGCGGAAGGAATGATTGAGCCCCCAAAATGAATCTCCTCGACAATACCTTTTCAACGAGCTATCACACACCTAAAACGAAGATCGTATGCAAAAGTTACGACCCCGGGAAGTTGATGTACTCACTTACCCAAACGGGGCCCACATGACTTTTGGCGCTTCATCTCCTAGGGTTAGGTTTTTGGATGTCTAGGACTTTTGGCATTCCCATTTATTGTAAAAGGGCCTTTAGATCCTCATTGTAATCATCTTCTTGCGAATGCGAGTAGCCGTCACATCTCTTCTCAGAGATAAGCTGCCACCATTCTAGCGAGTCTTTCACTCTGTATTTTTACAGTCTCTGTACATTTCTTTCATTAATAGAAATCGTGTAATATTGTATATCTGTGACTCTTGTTATATTTCTGCTATATCTCTGTTATATTGTTTCTCTTGCAATATCTCTGAATATTTCTGTGTTATATCTCCGCTCTCATTTCGTGCCAAAAATAATCCGGATCAGTGTGGGCGTGTTAGATTCAACAAATGCATCTGACGATCCTGAATTAAGGGATTAGGGTTTTGGTATCTACAGAATACCTAAAAACATTGTATATATATTGTATGGTGAATGGTGAAATTAATACAATGAAGCGTTGAATGGTTTTCTCTTGGTTAAGGGTTTCCAGTATAAATCTTTGTGTACTATGCGTATGAGCCATTGATTAATTTTTGTTTTTCTTAAGAATCTATATGCATTGATTTACTTCACAGTTTTAAAACTTACGCATTCGTGGAAGAACAAGATTTAGCAGAGTAAAGGGAGGTTGGGTCACAAGAAATAGTAACTATATTAGGAATCTTTAAAGATGAAGAAATTGAGAAATCTGTCAATATGAAGACATTAAGGAATTGGATAGAACATGGAAACAATTTGGGGAAAATAAAGACTAAATGAAATCAATGAAACAAAACTTTTAATTCTAAAAAAGGAATTGAAATACAAAAAGTGAAAATGATCATTAAAGTAGGAAAAAAAAGACAGCAACATATCTAGGGTATTAAAGTAAACAATGTAAATCACAAAAATGACTTGTAAATAGTGGAAGGAAAAAATCCCTCTACCATTAAGATATAGGAATTGGGAGGAAATGGGCCATTTGATGAATGATGGAAATGTGAAGCATGTAGACACAATTTCCATCTTGTCCCCAAATAGCTTTAAATGAAAATAAGCTCAAGGAAGATTAGAGGTATCGATGCCAAAGGTAAAATAAAAATGATGAAGGAAGAAATAGTAGTATAAAATACTACAATTCTCTTTATGTAAGAGAGGAAAGTGCTTGAAAGAAATTTTAAAAAATAAAATTAAAAATTATAGTAAAATTTGGGAGGTTATTTCTTTGGATTCATAATTTTTTTGAGGATTGGCCATCCTTTGGGAACTACATATTCTTTTGTTTCAAAACTTCTTGGTGATCATATGGTATCTTCTTGTCTCCTATCTAGAGCTAGGATCAAATAATTAGGTACCATCACGAAATTTTACAGGTCCACCTATTTTCTACTCAAGGAATTTTTCTTAAATAATTTAAGCTCTCATAAGGATACAAGTGAATACCCCCATTGGGTCATTGGAAGGGAATTCAATTTAATAAGGTTTATGGAGGGGAAAAGGTAGGCTTACCTAGGCAAAGCCCTCTTTTTTAATTTAATTAACTACTTATGAATTATCACCATTTTGTTGACACTCTTCCTGGCATAAACTTCTTCACATGCAATTATAGGAAAGCTAAACAATACCACTTAGGGGAAATACTTGATATTTTTTTTGTTTAGAGGGTTTTTTGACAATCAATATGAACTAGAAACTTGGGTTGTCCTAGGGGTGGGTTCATGTCATTGGCCTATTTTATTATCAATAATGGCCATGTCTAAGACAATAAAATGACCTTTCCAATTTGAAAAGGTATGGCTCATCCATCTAGGGTTCAGGGAACAAATGGGCAAGTGGTGGCATGGGCTCCAATTTTGCAAGGGGTCACCTATATTCATATTTCAATAAAAGCTAAAATCCATTAAAGGAAACCCTAGGAAGTGGAGAAGGAAAATTTTGGAAACACATTGGAGAGGAAAAGGAAAATATCTCAGTTGATGAAAGATATAAAAGAAGGGATAATGATACAAGGAGTGACAAAAACAAAATACATTTAGGGTCTTTACACCTCCCCTTAAAAAAAAAACTAAGAACACATTAACATCAACCGAGAATCCATCGAGTACGCGGGGGTGAGAAAAAATTATCAATGGTGAGAATAACTTACCGATTTATACGACATTGTGTTTCTATTCTCTATATTTTTCTCTGAGGTAGGGTTTCTCTTTGTATCTGGATGGTGCTTTATCTCTGTCCTTGTCTCGGCCATGGTAGGGTCGCTTTGTCTCCTTGGTTCTTTCTCTATGTTCGTGTCTCGGTAGTGGTTGTCTCCTTGGCACTTTCTCTATGTCTGTGTCTCGAAAGTGGTAGGGTCGCTCTGTCTCCGCATTTGCAAGTTGCGAGGGTGAGGGTTCTGGTGGTCAAATATTATTAGGGCACGGGTTTGAATATGTTATATATATAACATTTGTATATATAACATATAGCAGGTGGGGGGTCGGGATTTGTTTATATATGAAATGTATATAACATATATATATATATGTTATATATGTGTGTTATATATATTTTATATATGTGTGTTATATTTTTTTATACCATATATGTTTATTTATTTATAATATATATATATATATATATATATTACATTTGTGGAGGCCTTAACATGAAGTAAAATTGAATACACTTTAAAAATAACTAATCGGGCTTAGATCCTGTGAGCAACTTTATATTACAATACATAGTTAATGAAATTAGAACCTCATTGTTAAATTATGTATTGGCATGTCCTTGAGAATGAGGGCCCATGCACTTGAGAAAAATTGTTTGACATGGTCTTGTGCTTCATATTTCATAGAACCCACTTGCTCCCAATTCTTGTCTAGCATCAAGGATAATTGATAAAAGAAATATTTGTTTTTAATTTACCAAATTGTATAAAATGTGGTATTTCATGATCATTGAATTAGGTTCATGGTTTGTTTTGACCTTTCCCATATTATATTCAAACTTTACAAGGATTTGGGAGAAAATGAATTGTCATATTGTGAATTTTATGTTTTGAGTCGATGTTTTGTACTATATGTATCTTCATAATATTCATGGGAAAGGAAGGTGGCATGATGATGCTTCCATCCCATGATTTTGTTAGAATATAATGGATGTGCTCATTGTACCATCGAAAATATCACTATTGTCACCCAACCATAGGTCGAATCCACCCTCCGAGCACCTTAACCTTGACAGAGAATCACTCCGGAAGAAAACCCTAGGCTAGATAGCCAAACAAAGGGTAGTGCACCTTTCCCCAAGGATAGCGCACCAAACAAGAGATGATCAGATAGTCCAAACCATAACCAAGAGATAGCCCAAGCCAAAACACAATTTTCTAGTTGTAGCAGTTGCAACGACAACTCTCCTCCAAACTTCTGCACAAACTAGGAAACTGCAGTGCGCACAAGTGTTGCTCTGCAATTTTAAGAATGCCTACCAGAATGAAGACTAGTCTCCTATATTTATACTAATTTGGGCTAACTGCCTGGGCCGACTTCTCATTGTGGGTGTCTATTTACTTAGTATATAATATTTCTTATGGCTGACTTCTTCTCTTGTAGGCTAATAACCTAATACTAATTATCCTCTTGAGCCGACTTGTCTTCTAGGGTTATTTAGCCAACTCATTAGGATTTCTTATTGCTTCTCAGAATATTCTATTCTCGTCAGGTTTACATGTGGAGGTAAGTACCTCTCGCAACTACCATAATATCAACACTCCCTCCTAGCTAGGGATGTATTGAAGGTAATGGTCTTGAGCACAAACATACCATTCACCCAGTAGCATCAACATAGCCGTATAAAATATCTTATGACTAGATCACGAGAAACATCATCACTATCAATGTCATCAATTGCATCATCTCTCAAAAACATACTACATCTAAGTAATCAGACATGATGTTGGATAAGTCACTCACTCCATAGAATGACACAAGATCCATTCTTCTAATGTGTACATATGTCCTAGAAGAATAAATGTCCTGAACCATTTTTCGTCTGGGAAATATCCGTCCATTGATCATCCATCTAGCTGATAATCATTTCCAACATGACTGATGTTTTTCAAGGCAATCGAAACAATATCATTCAATAGAGCACAATTGTGTCTATCCATAGTAGTACAAAACTACAATCCAGTGGTACACTACCACACCAAGTAGCACACATGTACTTGATCAGTGACGTATAGTCACAAACAGTGGAACATATCCACCATAGTAGTATACATCTACTTTCTAGAGACATACAGTCTTCATAACAATTATCTGATATCAACCTGCATAGAAACAATGTTATGATATAAACTGAATCATCTAGTCCATTCTTCCACTCACATCTATGAGATCTTGGAAGAGCATCTTCCCTCAAAAGTTAAAATATAAATGATGAGCTATCTGGACTATTCGTCTCAAGCAAGGAAGAATAATTATCTTGATTTATGAGCCTGGACCATTCCCCACCCTGGGCCATTCCTCCGACACTAGACAAATTGTAACCTGGAGAGAATGAGTCTGCCCTAAGGAATGTATGTCCCTGATTGTTGAACCTGGACCATTCCCCACCCTGGGCCATTCCTCTGACACTAAACAAAGTGCAACCTGGAGAGAATGAATCTTCCCTAAGGAATGATTGTTCGGACCATTTCCTAAGGAAATGATTGTCCTACACCAACCTCCAAAACAGATCATTCCCCATGTTAACCACAATGGGAAATCGTTGTCTATGGTACATTAACAATCCATTGAACCATTTTGTTATTAAACAATATAATATATATTATATTAATTATAACAAAATATAATATAAATATATAAATTATAAATATAAATATAATTAATATAAATTAAAATTAATATAAATTATATGTAGGTTGGGGTTTAGGAATTATATG